>LR749515.1:1194820-1205916 GCA_902729485.2 Mus minutoides | reverse complement strand
TGTATATATATATATATATATATATATATATATATATATATATATATATGCATGTACTGTGAAAATGTTGCTATGATAAAGCTTATTGACACATTTAATACAACACATAATTTCCTGTGTGTGTTTGTGTCTGTATTAAAAATACCGTTAAAATCATCTATCTTAGCAAATTTCAGATACAGAACATAATCATTATTACTATGTATAGTCTTTAAACTCTATATCCCAAGAATGTGTGTTGACCTCCCGCGATCCCTTTCTCCTAGTCTTGAGCAGAAAACACTCACCCTTCTCTATTTTTTTTTATGGTTTACTCACTTGTGTTTTCATTAACTTCTCTGTAACTATCTTTAGTTTCTGTGATTTGGAAATAATTATATTCATTTGTAATACCTGGAAAGACAAGGACCTAAGAGTTAACTATTTAACTTGTACTATTGTGTTGTACATACCACTACTGTCTGCAAATCCTGAAGCAGAGTAATATGATAAATACACAAATTTTCTCCTATGGGTAATGGCATAGCTTTCAAATAGAAACAAAAATACATACCAAAATAAAATGACGTTTTGTTGTGTTGTATTCTGGTTTTTATATGTGATACTTCTGTTTTCAGAATCAACATCACTAATATTTCTCAAATTTTGCAAAAACATCCATAAATATATGCCATACTTAAATATTGACATAAAAGTTTATGTTCTGAAAGTGAGTACACTCCTATTCAATAAATGATTTTATTGAAGACTCTGTGTGAGTGAAGTTATCCAAGAGGAGATCAAAGCTGACTGCCCAATATGAAACTCATCTCTAGTTTTCTTCCAATATTTAATAATCACTTGGATTCAAATATTCTCAGCACCACTAATTGAACTTTTCTATATGGAAGCATAGTATTATTTGGCTCATTCTAAGTGGACAGTGTCAATTTCTACAGCACTAAGTGTAAGGTGCTGGAAGTCAGATGTTAATAAATAGGACAAGATATATCACAGAAGAAAATACAAAATACTCCTGAAACCTCTTCATAGCATGGCTAGATTTGCCAGGTTCTTGGAAAACATAAGGGAAATGGACAAAACACAAGTTGTCTAGGAAAGGAGGCATCACACTTTTAACAGTCATGTTGATTTTAACTTTTATGCATCAACCCTGCTGCAACAAAGAAAATATTTTATAACTCTGAATGACAATTATTAGGGCATAAGACTGTTTAAGCAAATTGAGCAGTTGGTGAGCAACAGTAAGAAAGAAATAACATTCATGATTTGAAATTCTGTATTAAGAGGACTGAACATTTGTCTTTTCTATAACAGTGAGGCATATAATGGCCTATACAGTGGTTATACTTGAGTTTGTTTGCTATAAGGTATGCTGATGGATACACTAACTTAATAGAGCAGACATTTTAATCTAGAAGACCTCACCTGGCAACCCCAGAAATTTAGAAATTTATCGACAGGAACATCATCATTACTAGCCATCCCATTGTTCTCTGAGAAAATCATGCTTCACCATCACCATCACAATGATTCCTCTGATCCTTTCTGATTATTCCATTGTAGGGAAGAAGAAATGTGGATATGTAGTTACTTTCATAGTAAAGACAAGAAAAATAATGCTTATGAGGGTAACTCAGGTTTGTTGATGAACAAGGCAATTCTAGTCTGGCCTGGGAAGAACTTTATTTAGAAAGTCTTTCTTCCCCATCTATTATTACTTGATTTACTGAATCTTGTAACTAATCATGCAGGAACTGAAATGTGATCTCCATGATTTCTTGCATACTACATGAATGAACACAGGAATTTGTGTTCTAAGTTCTGTTTCAGTAGGTCTAATTTATTATTAATCTATTACTGTGTTTGAATGGCATGTGTCCCTTGTTGTATAGACTGATTAGTACCTAATATACTTCTCTGATTGTGTGGTTCTTTCCAGGATAGGTCTCTTTATAGTAACTTCATTTCTATATACTTGTAGTATAATACCTCTTAATGCTCCTTTATCTTACATTTAAATTTTTTAATATGGTTTATATATCTGCTACTATATAACATATTCTAAACATATTATATATGCAAATATTGTAAAATGGTCTCTATTTCATTAATAATTAACCAAAATTGTAAATATTTTCTAATCATCAATTTTGTAGTCTAATAGTTTATGGTAGTATAATTAAATTATTTGCTTTTGTTATTGCATATTGAGTTTCATTTAAGCAACAGGAATTTAAATTCTGGCAGAGCTACAAATTCTACAATTCACCAGGTTGCTGTCAACCATATTAATTAGCAATGTTGCTATTATGCATTATTATTCATATTAACACAATTCACAATCTGCAATGTTAATTGCATTCCAGGTAACAACTTTGAATCATACAGTGGCTGCAAGCTTTTTTTTTACCTGTTTTTTTCAGTTACAAGAGTTTATTAATGTAATGTGTGTTATGATATAATTATCAATTAAAATGACATTGTGCAGTAAATTTAACTACATTAATTATATTTTGTTTGTCTGCCAGACAATGAGAGCATCATTTATTCTAGAGTTAAGTATGTACAAGGGAATATACAGGACATGTATTATCCACCCCAAAGGTGCATTATTATTTACAGTTTTAAAGCTGTCATTGTGGTTGCCTGAGTCAGAACAGTGTTTGAAAGACATAACAGTGCAATTTCATATACTAACCCATAAAAGTTAAAACAGCACACATGATATTTGCCCAAGATCAAGCCAGTCAAATTTCCAGCATAGATTGTGGAGCTGATCATGATTTGTCCCTCCTATTTGGGAGCTACTCTCAACTGATGGCTGCTGAGATCAGAAGAGTCAGTTTTCTTCAGGGATGTGAGTCCCATCCTTGTTTCAATAGATGAGAAGATGATCCCACACATGCACATATAGTCAGCACTAAATAGTAAGTATTTAACTACAGATGTGTATATATAGATGTATACATGAACCTGGTAAGGAAAAGTAGTAGGAGACAGAGGAATTAGAGGGGAAGGAATGGAAGTTATAATATAAATACTACAATTTAATTATATGCATATATGAATATTAAATATTTTAAAGTTATCTTTATAAAACAAATTACTGAGGAATTATGTCAGAACAAATTAAGCTAGAACAGATGCCAGTTTATTAGAATTGTTTCCTGGATCACTTCATTAAGCAGGCTAATAAGTTAACTGCATTGGGAAGAAAAAAACTGAAATGACAAAGTTATTAATTTACAAACCATTAACAACTAAAACTTTTCCTTCAAGCAGATGTGTTGATTAGTGTTAATTTTATATTGTTGCAGAGAACAAAGTAGATTCATTATTGAAATTCCCCAGGAGACAGGAGATGCATTCTGGACCATCCATGCCCCTCTGTATCTTACCATTCAGACTGTTGCCGCAGCTCAGCCAGCTGATGGAGTCTCTTAAGTGCTTTTTCTTGTTTCTTCTCATCTTTCCATGATTTAGAAGCTACATTTCGAGCAAATTCACGATGCTTTAATTCTTTCAATCTCTGTATAAAGAAAAAAAAATGAGAAGAGTACTATAAATAAGTAAAATACGATTTTCTGTCTACAAGAGTCTTAAACATTGTCCTGAAAGCAAGGGTGTCTTTTGGGACAAGGAAAGCAAAAGCATTTCTACCACTGTTTTTCTCTACTCCAGGATAATTTTAGCAGTTAATGTAGTTATGCACTAAGTTGCTCCTCAAAGTTTGTCAAAGTCAACTGCCGTGTGCTGCAAAACTGGGACCCAGTACTTGGTTTAGTCACTCTACATGCACAGCTGAAACATCTGTGTGTCTGGGAAATAAAAAAAATGGAATTAATGTGCAAAGAGAGGGAAGGCCAAAGCTTTTGCTTCCCCAAGCCTACCTGCAGGAGTCTCTCTCCATAAAGAAGATGCTGATTAAATAAAATGAGGCCAATTAACTTCTGTCAGTAAATTGCTTCTCTTACCAACTATTAGTTCTATGGGAGATTTTAAATTATTTTTTTTTAGTTGGAGGTATATACCAAATTAAGAAGATGATGCAAATAAAATAAAATAAAATAAAATAAATGAAATAGAATTTAAACACAGTATAGTGGTTAGGGACAGGGAACAGACCTTGAGGAGGATAATGTATGGACTATAAAAAAGAATTAAATAATTTTTAAAAAATTATAAAAAAGAAAAGAATACAATAACAAAGATCACTAGTTCCCAAGTGCAGCTAAATATCAGAGTTGGGATGATCATGAATGAGTTGATAGCCTTGGTCAGTCAGAGGTAAAAAATGACATTTAAAATCTTGCCATTCCTGGTATTTATGCTTCTGCAGACTCTACTTGTTCTATAATCTATGGTTATACTGAAGACTTGGCTTATAAGAAATCCCTCTTGGAAATGTCCTTGCTTACTTTAAGAGGACATAGGACATTCACTTCCAATGTGTTGAAGAGAGAAGCTGGTTGTTTTCAATGTAGATGTGTGTTTTACTCTTGGTTAATAAATGTAGTAAAAATTATTCCATATTTACTTGTATAATTGAGAAAGTTGATTGATTTATTGATACTTCATCTCTCATGATTGCAATAGTATTTGAAAATTTGGTGTTTACTTGTTTCCTCTGTTAGTTCCAAAATTCTGGGAAAATTCCTTTTTGTAAATAGAGAAATAATTATATTTCCAGGCAGTCTTATATTTCCATAAAAATGCTTTCAGTTATTTATTGTTATAGAGCCAAGTCTTCACTATAATCCTAGATTATAAAGCATATGGAATCTGAGGACATATAAGCATCAGGAATGATGAACTTATAAACCTCATTTTCTACTTCTGAGTAACCAAGACTATCTACTTATTTGAGGTCACAACCCTGATGTTTAGCTGTACTTGGAACCAGTAATCTTTTATGTTGTTGGATTTTTTTCTTTTCTGAAAAAAAAATATACAAAAGACAGATAAGTGAACTAGTATTATTTATAAGAAAATTAGCTCTGATACGTACTGCATTTGATCTGCCTAATACACAATAAAAGCAAGAAATAAAAGAACGGCTAATTACAAGCTACTTAGATGAATCAATCCCAAAATAGTGAATGTAGAAGAGGGGTAGCAAACATTCAAGACTGAAAAAGTTCCAAGAAAACAACTGTAGAACTTACTAAAATATTACATATTAAAAAAAAAAATTAAAGGGGATTACTCCATAATGGGGTAGGGAAACAATTATCTCAGGAATCGCAACACATTAGCAAATAAAAAGAGCAATGGCAGGAGTGGGTTACATGTTTGACAGTTGCTAGCAAGGCTTCATATTCTCCCTATATTACAGTTTATTGCCATTGCAACTGGTTATCCTCTAGAACTCAACAGGAAAACTCTATTGCTGAGGATACCACAACTTGAGTTATAGTTTATGGAGAAATAAAGCTGGAACTGACCTGTAGTTTCATTCCTACTGGCAAACATTCATAGTTATGAAAGATGATCTGCATACTACAGGAGAAGAAGAAGAAGAAGAAGAAGAAGAAGAAGAAGAAGAAGAAGAAGAAGAAGAAGAAGAAGAAGAAGAAGAAGAAGAAGAAGAAGAAGAAGAAGAAGAAGAGGAAACATTGATCTTTTCCTGCTTTAGAATCTTTGAGCTCCAGGAATGATTGGCATGGCAAGATATGCCCACTGATTCAAGATTGTGATAAATGTTATAGAAAATAAATACTTTCTGACTGAATTTAAGGTTAGTGTCAAAGATAGAATCCAGACACAACACCCTTACAGGGGCAAAGAACATGTATGGCTTGATATATTATAGGCCCTAGCAAGAATTAATCTGCCAAATGGTCATAGTATTCCTTTTAATAATTTATTGATCTAACTATAAACTAGTACACTGCTCAGCCCCCATTGAAGAATCTCTCTGTCTCTATCTCTGTCTCTGTCTCTGTCTCTGTCTCTGTCTCTGTCTCTCTCTCTCTCTCTCTCTCTGTGTAGTAGATAGTTATTAACACAGAGATACCCATGTTTGCTTAAGGTGTAGAAAATATATTGTAGAGTTCTCAAGCTTAAAGGGAACATTTACATCACAACCCAACCTTCAAGGGCCAGGGCTCATCACAGAGAGGGGCAGAAATTATGAAAAGAACCAGAAGCAGAGGCTGATTACAACTACAAAGAGTTTTGTGGACAAATAAGAATTCACAGAGTTTTAATAGAACACCAAGACTTAGTCAAGCTTACATTAGATAAAATACAAGTGTGGAGGTATGAGGTAGACATGAATTTCCAGATCTAGCCAGAGATATTGAAAATTGATAGTTATTGGAAAGGGAGAATCTGTTTACTTTAAAAGTGATTCCTAATCAGTAGACTGTGCTCTTATGGAAGGCCCCAACCCCAAAGATATTGGTAAATTATAAATTGTACATGGTCACCATTTTTTTATTGAGGAGGAAATTAAGTTGGATGGGTAGAAAGAAGATGAAGTTTAATATGATAAAAACCCAATGTAGTATGAAACTGTCAAAGATTAATAACAACAAAGATTACCAAAAAAATGCAGTGAATGGGCTTTAGAAGTTTAAGATAATATTAAGATAAAGATCTATATCAAAGAAATTATCTTTTTGTAAATGTAAAATATGCACATATTCAGATATACAAAATGGAAATAACTCATTACCAGCAGTTATAAATAAGAAATGGTAATAGGTAACATGAAGTAAAAATGAAAATTATATAAGACATATATATATCAAAGAACAACATAAAGGAACTGTAGTGATGTATGATTTTTCTGTGTTTTTTTTTTTTTTTTTTTACACTGCGAGATTTTTTGAGGTTTACAGAAAATATATAAATAAAAAAAAAATAGTAGTGGCCTTAAACCTGGTTGGGGTAAAAGGGGTGAAATACCAATGTACTGTTAAAATGTTTTTTGTTACAAAGCAATATATTACCAATCAAGAGAATACTGGAAAGTTAAAGAAATGTAGTATTAATTATACAGTAACTATTAAATTAATAAATTGAAATTGTTTTTCTTTAATGCAGTGGTCCAAAAAGGAGATAAAATATATGGTCAGATATATTTAATTGAAAGGAAGAAAGAAAAAAAAATACCAAAAAAGCAGAGCAAAACAAATGAGAAAATTGTAAAAGAAATTTCAAGATAGCAGGAATTCAAAAGTATCATCAACAAATTAAGCAACCTAAATAGCAAAATGAAAAGGAATAGAACATCAATTTAGAGAATGAGCTCTTATATAAAAGTAGAGAAATTTTCATTCATAAAGAAAATGACATTTCAGCCACATAAATGAGGTTCATTGGGAAATAAACCTGGCAAACAATGGCAAAAATCTATTCTATTTCAACCAGATGTGGAATTAAAAATATCTAGTGCCCTAGAAGTTGAGTATGGAATGATGTTTATCAGAGTCTGAAGTGTTTGTGTTGTGATTTGAATAAAAATGACCCACATAGGTTCATATGTGTGAAGGCTTAGGCATCAGGGAGTGACACTACTTAGAAGGATTAGCTGTTGTGACCCTGAGGTAGGTAGGATTTTATTGGTGGAAGAGTGCCACTGGAATGCAGCTTTAAGATTTCAGAAGTTCAATCAAGGACCAGTGTTTCTCGACTGTCTCTGTCTCTGTCTCTCTCTTCCTGTTGCTTGTGGATTCAGTTGTAGAATTCTCAGCTACTTCTCCAGTATCATGTCTGGTAGCAGGCTGCCATTCTTCATACCATGATACCAATAGAGTAAACCTCTGTAAATGAAAGCAAACCCCAATCAAATTCTTTCCTGTACAATGGCTGTCAGGGTCTCACTGTGTCTTCTCTGCAATAGAACACTAACTAAGAAAGCTGGGTAAAAAATGCAGACAGTATTGGATATGCCAGCAAGATTTTGCTGAAAGGACCTTGATATAGCTGTATCGTGTGAAGCTATGCCAGTGCATGGCAAACACAGAAGTGGATACTCACAGTCAGCTATTGGATAGAAAACAGGGTCCCCAATGGAGGAGCTAGAGAAAGCACCCAAGGAGCTGAAGGGGTCTGCAACCCTATAGGTAGAAGAACAATATGAACTAACTAGTACCCACAGAGCTCGTGTCTCTAGCTGCATAGGTAGCAGAAGATGGTCTAGTTGGCCATCATTGGGAAGAGAGGCCCCTTGGTCTTGCAAATTTTATATGCCCCAGTACAAGGGAACGCCAGGGCCAAGAAGTGGGAGTGGGTGGGTAGGGGAGCAAGGCAGGGGGTGGGGGAGGGTATAGGGGACTTTTGGGATAGCATTTGAAATGTAAATGAAGAAAATACCCAATAAAAAATTGAAAAGAAAAAAAAAAAGAAAGCTGGGTAAAGTTTAGGAGGAAAGCTTCAACAATGGGTATAAAAAATTTAGATACATTAAAAAATTCTGCTGTAGATAACAGCAATGGACTGATTATTTCAAAAAGGTCAAAAATCAAACCTTGAAAACTTCACATAAAGAATGATAAGTGTTTAAGAAGATAAATACCTTTAAGATTATTTGAAAATTGCTTTATACACATGTATCACACTGCATAGATGGTTATTAATATAGATAATATGCACATATTCAGATATGCAAAATGGAAATAACTCATTACCAGCAGTTAAAAATAAGAAATGGTAATAGGTAACATGAAGTAAAAATGAAAATTATATAAGACATATGTATATCAAAGAGCAACATAAAGGAACTGTAGTGATGTATGATTTTCCTGTGTTTTTTTTTTTTTTTTTTACACTGCTAGATGTTTTGAGGTTTACAGAAAATATATAAATAAAAAAAAAATAGTAGTGGCCTTAAACCTGGTTGGGGTAAAAGTGGTAAAATACCAATGTACTGTTAAAATGTTTCTTTGTTACAAAGCAATATATTACCAATCAAGAGAATACTGGAAACCTGTCTTATATAAGAGGTTGTAAATAAACTTTAAAGAAGCAATACTTAAGTAAAGGTCTGCTATAACATTAAATTTTAAATATAAATATACAAAATCTTCAAAATGTCTCAGCCGGTAAAAGCATTTGCTATATACCATAAGGATCTGAATCTGATTCTAATTAATTTATTCAATAAAAGAGTTTTTTGTTTGTTTGTTTGTTTGTTTGTTTTGTTTTGTTTTTCTGCTAGTTACACTGGCCAGTCATAATGAAAGACCCATAACGTGAGGACTATCCCACAATCTGACTCATGAGAGGCAACACTCCAAATCACTCACAAGAAATAGTCTTGATGCAAACTGTAAGAGGACTTTTATTCTAAGAGCGCTCTGGAACCCACAGTAATACACCAGGCAGGGTAGAGGACGTGGGCCCTGAGTAGCTGGGAAAGGGGATATTTAAAGGAAGAAACCACAACTCAAGGGGGTGGGGAGAGCGTTGTTGGAAAATGCCAAAAGTACCAGTTAAGAGTCACGAGGAAGTCACAAGTCACAAGGAAAAACATCTGATAATTGATTGGTTATTTCTCAAGACAGTTTCTATGAGCCTCTAACAATAGCACATTTGCATAGCAGGTTCCATGAATGGTCAGGGTGGTCCTTTTTGAACAAACACTCCCTGAACCCAGGAAACGGGTGGGTGGGCGAATATTGCTCTGTTTTATGGTTAGTATGCCTTAGAGCATTGAGTCATGAAGATCACATTCTCAAGGCTGGGCCTAAAGGCCTAGTTTTCTTTTTTGTTTTTATATTACACTTTTGCAATATCAGAAATCAAAGTTTCCCAGTTTTATATTTAGAATGTTCCTAGTTTCCATCATCATGGTATTTATTTAAGCCACATCACCAAACTTGTTAGAAACCAACTCAATGTAAGGAAAAGTAAATTATATTCTGTTTTTGACAGCATCCAATGTATCTAATCATGAAAAACAACTTTCACATTCATATCAATAAAATGGGTTATAGTTACTTTATAAAGAGTACAAAGAACTTAATAACTATTTAAAGCAGGCATGGCAGTACACAACTTTTTTTTTTCTTTTTGTAGTCTGAATGATAAAAAGATAGGTCAGGTAATAATAGAAAATACTTTGCTTTCTTACTCTTTAATGAGAAACACAGAAGACAAGAAATTAAACTAATCAACATAATTATAATTTTTATCTGCCTCTATCAATACCCTTGATTTTAATTACAAATAAGAACAAAGGTGTTAACATAATGAAAAATATAATGTTGACTAATAACAAGACCATTCAACTTTCTGCTCTAATTCATATTTTGTCCCAAATCAATGGTTTATTTTTAGTAAACTAATGCAAAGATCATACTGACTATAAAGAAGTCTTTGCTTGGTTTGATTCATACCAGCTCCCTTGTACTCCTCCTTTTTGTGGACATGTAGTCTAATTTACTATAAAATTAGTGTATTTTCTAATATAAAATGTAGTATATAGTCTAATATATTACATAATATTATACTATATAGTGCAATGTAATAGGATGTCATAAAGTATGAAATTAGAACAATATGCAGCAGTTCTGCATGCTGGAGAACTCACACACACACTGAGAGCTTCTTGTTCCCTTCAAGAAGGATTAAACTCATTACAAACCAACTCCCAATAAAGCCACTAAAAATATTATTTCTCCAAGCAAGGTCAACTTTTCAATAAGAGTTCAATATTCATTTTTATGTTTAAAATTTATTGTCTTTCCTGTCTTGTGAGTGAGATGGAACCCATGAATCCATATGTGACACTGTCCATGAGGTCAATAGCCTGAAGTTAAATAGGTCAGGGGGTCTGATGGAAAACCTCCTACTTTTTTTTTTTTTTTCTGCTAAATGAATATAGCGATAAAATGATACTTGATATATTGCTACATACTCATCAATCAGTGCATTGTTCAGCTCTCATTAGAGATGCTTCCTCGTGAGGTAGATGGTAATTCACAACTAGATAATTTACACGAAATAGGAGACTCTTAAATATTTGGCCCTAAATTTGATATCTCCATCACACCATTCTGCTGGAGGTTCATGGATCTATGTGGAAGAGGAGGTGGAAAGATTATAAAACCCAGAGGTGCTAGATCACATCAAGAAAATTGTTT
>LR749515.1:1144905-1194720 GCA_902729485.2 Mus minutoides | reverse complement strand
GGGGGCTGGTGAGATGGCTCAGCGGGTAAGAGCACCCGACTGCTCTTCCGAAGGTGATAAGTTCAAATCCCAGCAACCACATGGTGGCTCACAACCATCCGTAACAAGATCTGGCTCCCTCTTCTGGAGTGTCTGAAGACAGCTACAGTGTACTTACATATAATAAATAAAATAAATCTTTAAAAAAAAAAAAAAAAAGAAAATTGTTTTCCAAACAGATGCATGAATAAACTACAGACACTCTGATAGCACACACAAGTTCTACACCATGTAAGCCTCACAAAATCCCAGCACAGAGGTAAATTACATACAGTTTCATGCCTAACCAAGAAGCTATTTAAAATTTTCTCTCCTAGATTTTAGGAGAGAGAAAAATCAGAAAATCTGTTTTCTTCAATGTAATGACACTGGGTATGTCAGCCACACTCCAAGAAAGGCCAATTCTCTGAAGTAGTCAGCCAACAAAATGAATTGTATATTGTTTGTTGCTTTATGTGCTTGCTTCTTTGTTCTTAGAGAAAGGGAGAACATGAAGTTGGATGGGTAAGGAATGTGAAAGACTCAGAGAGCAGCTGGAGAGAAAAAAAAAGCATGAGATCAAAATATACCATATAGTATGCTCAAAAAATAAGCAAAATCATTTTTTGAAATTTTAAAAACATATGGTCATGATCTTCACATGCACATTCTTAATGCACCTTATACTGGAAAATATATTGAGAACTGTATGACACAAGTACACTGTTGAATATCTCAGTGATATATGCATAGAGCTGATAAGCATACAAGCCATGGTTGGGTTTCTATCTACAGAGGAACTATGAGGGGACAGCACATCAGGGAGAGCAACTAGGTCTAATGTGCTTCTCTCCACAAAAGCCAGCTCATTTTTCTCCTGTCACTATACACATGGAGACTACGTTGAGACAGAAGACCTGAATGAATCTGTCATAGCCTGTTATGACATATTATCTTAAATGACTCAGTTGATAGCCCCTAATTAAAGATAGCCATTTATGTCTATTTTGGCAGGGAGGTTATACTAATTCATTAAGTCTAATACCACATTATAATCAAGGTTGATATTGTGGCAAAAGAGTGATTTTTTTCTTTTTCCTTTTAAAATGATTGCCCAACCTAATCTGACCTGATTAGGGTTAACAAGTTGGGAATGTAGGCTAGTGCTTCAAAAACCAGATTTATATTGTAATATATTCTTTATTCCAATATTCATCTTTTTTATCCTTAACAAGCAGGAGTCTTACAAACATAGTTGTTAATTTTTCTATTAATCTTTTGTTTCTTGCAAGTGTATGTGGCATAAAGTTATATGTTTGAATGCATGTTTACATATATTTGTATTAATACATGTATGCAAGTATATGCATCTGCACCATGGGTATGAAAGCCAGAGGTTGACATTGGTTGTCTTTATTAGTCATTTTCTATTTTATATGTTGAGTCAGGGACTAACACTTGAACCTAGAGGTTGTGAGTTAAGTTAGCCTAGATAGCTAGTTTGTTCTCTTTCTCTTTTCTTTCTAAACGGTGGGTTAACTGAGTTTTGTGCACAAATAAAGATTATAGACTAAAATAAAATATATGTACATGTAGTGGGATTTACTCCTTTTCTTCTTGTGGATCTTGAAAGTAGGGTGCTTAGAAGCATTTGTACTTTGTTGATCCCAATCTACTTCTCTGGATTTTACAAACTATGTATTAGTGTATGAACTATAATCTGCCATTTGCTCTGCACCCGGATACTTCTCCTGGCACTATATGCCAGTACCATAGATGTGCCTTCTCAGGAACAAGGATGGTTCAGTAGGTTTAAAATAAAGCTTGCTGAGCAAATCTTGGTGATTTCAGTTTGATCCCTGGAACCTGACTTTACAGGCTTGTTCTGACACACACACAGATGGTTAAACACAAATAAGAATGTACATATAAAAGTAATAAAGAAATAAGAAGTGTTGTCTCTGAGAAGCTTTGTTTTCCAGTCCTAATGCTGATTGCAATCCTTTATACTTGCTTTAAAAAAAAAAAAAAAAAAAAAAAGGCTTATAGAGGTTCTGTGTCAATTTGTTTTCAGACCTGTGTAGGTTTTGCTAACAATGACCTAGGAAGGAAAGTAGAGAGGCAACTTTTCCAAAACTGAGGCATTTCCATAATTGGAAGCTGCCTCTTGCAACTCTATAAAACTTCCCATGTGTGAGGGATTTATAGTGCCTTGAAATATGAGAGTATTTTTATGTCTCTGTATTACAATGTTACTCATCCTCAGAAATGTATTGAGTGTTCATAGTGAATGAAGATGTTCACATTCATGAAAGAAAAGAAGATGAATACTAAAGTTCTCTCTTTATATTAAGAAAATATTTCACATATAATCATAAATTTTATACTGTAAGAGGAGCATCTTCACTCCCTTTTTGTCTCGCATATATATGATCAGTATAAGTTTAAACAGAACAGCTTTTATATATAAAACTGTGAAACAAGGTACCTCAAAGAATTGGAATTTCCCCAGGAATTTCAAGCCAGGAGAAGAAAACACTAAAGCCTTGTACCAGCCAGAGAGAAATATCTCCTGCAGATATTCCTCACAATTATAACAACTTGTCAGACCACTTTGCAGGATGAAACCAAACCCAGATGATGAGGGCCAGAGCACATCTTGAGCTGACTCATTAGCTATGCAGATCTACAAGTTTTATTTAAACCTTAACCTCCTGTCAGAAGGAGAACTAAGGATTTGGGAGTCCCTGGATCTGTTTTTTTTTTTTTTTTTTTTTCCCACCCATGCCAAGTAGGTATATTGAATAAAACTTCGTTGTTTAATTTTCAGTACCTTAAACATAAACAACTAAAGAAAATAATATACCAAGGGTCTAGAAAATTTCACTTATGAGTTGTTGCTTTGCTCTCCCTGCATTTCTGTACTATCCTAACTTTCATCCAACTAATGTAGCAGCAAAACCTTAATCTCATTACAATTTTACTATAGTAGAGCTCAGCAAATAGTGAGGCAAGATTTTATTAGCACTAGATGTGGAATGAAAACAGAAAATAGGGAAATGTTGACCTGTCTCTGAATTCTCATAAACAGCATTAAAGATGCTGAGAGACCAGGAGTTAGATGGATCTTTCTAATGGGCAGACAAGGTGAGCAGCATGGCTAGGTAATACAGGTGGTAAATCTCCAAGAACCCAGCTTCTTCCTTAGCCTCCTGACTTGAGACCAAAGCCTGGCAGCTTTTCTCTTTCTCCAATAGAACCCCTGCTGATGGACCAGCCCAAGGAGGTCAAGACTCTTTTAGGTCATGTCACATCACAGTTGCTGACCACTTAACCATACCATCTCTCAAACTACGGTAGAGGAGGAAGACTCTCCAGAGAGTTTAACACTCCCAGCCTTCAACAAGAGACTGGATGTTCAACTTTCCTGGTCCTGCCTCTGCTTTGTAGAGGGTCTTTTCTTTGTGTGTCTACTGAATGCGTGTGTTTGTTCACCCTCAATATAGGCCTTTCTTCAACTACCAATTATATCTGCAGTACTTGAGACTACTCTGTATCTACCTGCTGTGCTTTAGACAGTCCCTCCCTTTTAACTGTTTAATTGGAAGAGAAAATGGACTGATTTAACAGCCCGTAGACTATCAATACAAAACTGTGTATAGGTATCTCATCTGGATCTTGGCATCACAGAGTCTTACTAAATGGAAGAGACAGGATGCTGTAGAGTCTGAGCTCCAGGGCTTCTGTCTCTTCTCTAAAGGGATTACTTTCTGATTATGAGAAGCAATGGTCTACCTCAAAAATTAACAATGAAAGGGTTTTGCCTCTCCAAGGCTTTAATTTCTCTTTCCACTCATCAACTACTGGGGAGGATTGACATTGTACTCCTTGATTGGAGCAGTGGAGCTGAGGTCTAGACAGAGTTCTTCAGGCAAGGCTGGTAGATCTCAAACTGAAAATTAGCCCAGAGGAGGTAAGACTCCTCACAGTGGAAATTTTGTCTTTGTTTATTTTGCTCATTAGCAGTAGCAGACTCTTGGGTTACATTTTGTTGTATTGGACTTAATTATACAAAGTAGAGTCTCTTTTCTACCTGTTCCTCAGAGGAACTGACTCTTAGTTCTTCAGTACTTTTCCTCAAAACAGACACAAACTCCTATTCATTAAAGAATCCCTACTATCAAAATGTTCCCACTCTCTTGAGTTACAGATAAGCCTTTTCCTTGGGGTTTGTATAATCCTGAGTAAAGACAGAAGATGGTATGTTCCTGCTCTACTCAAATGTCTGAAAATCAGAATTTTGGCCCCTTCCAAAGTGGTTAATAAACTAGTATTTGGAAATCATTCTAAATTCAGTAGTGATATACACACATAATTGAACAAAGATTTAATATTTACTCTTAAATAATTCTTAGGTTATAAACTATAAATAAAATGAATAAATTCTATCACGAATCTGTATTATATATAAGTCAAGAAAAGTACATGTTTTATCAGTGGTAATCAGGCTCTGGTTAACTTCCTAGTTTATTAAAATTCTCTTATTGCAAGGACAATTAAGATCTTCTCCAGTTCTGAATCAATGGACACAGGAGTTAAAAATTCAGCTTAGTTTTGTGTTCAGCACCATGCTTCTGGTATTCAGAGTGTTTCAGTAGGAAGTTATTTAATAAGACTGATTTCATTCCGTATAAAAAAAACTCCATCCAAGCTCAACTTTCTTTCTGAAATCAGTATTTATTACCATCAACAATATGCAATAAACACAAGGCTAAAATAGCATTAGCTTTATTTATCCTCCTGCTATTTGTTAACATGTTGGAAAAAAACATTTCATAATTATTCTAGTTTTCTAGCTTCATTGCTATGATGCAATACCCTAATTTGTGCATGGGGGTTGAACTATGAGAAAAAGCTTTATTTGGCTTACAATTCCAATTGCAGACATAATTTCAGGGAATTCAAAGTGGGAGCTCTATTAGTCAATCATATTACATACATAGTAAGTGGAAAGAGAACAAAGAAATCATTGCTTGCTTTCAGAGTGCTATCTCCTCCTTTGTACAGTTCAGAACAACTTGCTCATAGAAAGGTACTACCCACATTCATGGAGGATCTTCCTACATCAATTAACAAGGAAGAGAACTCTTTATAATTCTTTATAGACATACTCCCAAGTCAAGCTCATTCACACACTCTTCTCATCTAGAGAAGACATCCAGAACCCCTGTGCTGCTAAACACCACTCTCCTGTTGTTATCCAGTTATTGGACTCTACCAGAATCATGCTCTCTTAAGCTCCAGACAATGTCGAGACCACCCACCTTGTCCCCAATCCCAGAAAATGAGACTCCACTCTGGCAGCTGAGCTAGACCTCACTGGATTGGACATGGGTTTTTTGTCCCCCTCTGTTGTTCATTTCCATCCAGGGTAGCCCTTACATCTGGATATTCAAAGTCCAAGAAACCCCTATAGATAACAGTCTTTCCAAATAGGGTCAGGAAAGTGACCATAGGCACTCATCTCCATAGGCAGATGTCAAGAACCAGTCCAAATTGCTATCATCCTGTATCTGTCTTCCCATAAAAATATTATGATCTGTATACTTGCTTTCTCTTTGACCAAACAAAAGATCGTTGTAAAAAATGGCCAGATGAATATGGTGACTGCCCATATTGGTCTTGTCAGATACATATGCTAGGATCATGGAACAATCACTTCTTCTATCAACACTGCTAGACATTCTTTTTCTACATACAAGACTCATGAGATTCCAGGTAGGAGACAGTTGCTGTTTGCAAGCTCTACCATAAAAATCAACCTGGGTCCCCAGTAAGTACTGTCCACATCCAGAGAAAATATGTTTCAATTGCCCAACTTATAGATATCAGAAAAGAAGGGGAAATAATCAAACACTCCTCTGAAGAAGTCCTTACCTCTTTGACATTCCCCCCTCATAAATGGCACTAACTTTTTATTTCACCTTTTGCTTCAGAACTTGACCTCCGCATACCAACTCCTTAATGTCACGCAACCCGGTCACTTTAAAGATTGCTGGCTACGTGTATCCCCTGGAACTCACAATTGCCACTTATAGCCTCTCCAGTGATACTGCCAAGTAATCTTACCTCACCTTTGGTTCCTGACTCTGATGTCACCATGACTCCATACCTTTCCTCTCTCACTTTTTATTTTTTTCGGCATGGCAAACTGGGACATGTTCTGTAGGTATGCTAAGCGCCCTAGACTATAAGAGACCACAATCCTTGATAACTCATCTTTGCCACAATGCCCTGCAGTCCAGAACACATCGATTCTTTGTTGCACTCAGGTATATCATCACTTACCCACCAGCTGGTCAGGAGTTTGCATGTTGGTATTCCTTTTCCTTGAACTAGGAGTAATCCAGGGAAACAAGCCCTTGCCAGTCCCAGTTGTAGATATGATAGCTGCCCAACCTAAGAGGGCGGCTGTTCAGGATGTGCCACTCTTGGTTGCTTCAGGAATAGCCATAAGTGTTGTTACTGGATTTGCAGGGATAAGGACATCCATAACCCAGTATAATGAGTTTATCCAAAGCTTGACAGTGGTTTTCAAAACATGTCTGAAACCATGCTTAAGATCCAGAAAAAAGATCAATTCTTTGGCAGCTGTGGTGCTTCAGAACCAATGAGGGCTAGATGTCCTGACAGCTAAAGAAAGTGGTCTTTGCCTGATCTTCCAAGAAGAATGCTGTTTCTATGTCAATCAATCTGGGATAGTGAGAAATAAAATCCAGGAGTTACAATCAGACATACAGAATTTTAGGGAATGTGAGGCTTCCAGTTCAGGGATTTTTGAAATCCCTATATGGAAGTGGATACTCCCTTTTGTGATGCCTTTCCTAGGGATCTTCCTGGCATTATTCTTTGCTCCCTGCCTCATTAACCTTGTTTCTACTTTCCTTCAATGACAAATACAAAACAATTCTAACCAAACTATTAATCAGTTCCTGTTTCAGGATTACCAGCTGCTGTCCACAGAGGAGCCTGATGTGGATGCTTACCAAGTGGACCCTGATGGTGACAGTCAGCTATACATCAAAATTGATGATGGCCCTAGACAGCAGGAAGCAGTTTAAGAGACATGATGCCTCTATTCCTTTTCAACATTAGCTTCCCTCTCCCCCTTTTTTCCTTCTCTTTATGATAAGAAAAAAGGGAGGGATGTTGGTTTCAGGAACCAGCGTGGCTGGTTGTCTCTGAACTGAGCAACATCACACATAGGCAACAGGGACTCACACACATCTGTTGCCATGGCAACCACCATACATTCCCAGAATCTATTTGGCTTACCTCACTCTTTTACCTGTGATTGGCAACATCACAACCCAAATAAAAGGCAGACCCTTCTGACCTCCCCTCTCTCTCTCTTTCCCCTGTCTTCATTGTCACCTTTGCCCTCCCCCCCCCCCGAATGAACCCCCATCGAACTGTATTGGCCTGGTGCATTCTGTCCAGACATGAGCAGTGATTCTAACAACAAGGAGGACCTTAGGTTTCTATCTTGTCTTTGTCATTTGGGAGCTAAGTTCTCCCAAAACTGCTTAATTGTTGCTAATCTTACTTAAGACATTTGATACATGGGAATAGGTCAGCATCTACCTGACAGAATTATTGGGATTATTATTTGATCTGGTAAAGTTAAATCACTTAGCAAAGTACCAGATGTGTGGAGAATACTCAGTGAATTTGAATTATTGAGGAATAATTTTATGAGAAATAAACATATTTGATGGAACTCTTGGAAGCATGACAGTGAGGAATGCTTCATTAGTGAGTAAAGAGTTCTATTAAATACATTAGATTCATTTCTGTTGGAAGCAGTCTCCTTGAGTGAGTGGCTTTTGACCAGACTACTTTTTAAGAGCTGAAAGACAAAAGATCTCAAGTGACTTGGTGTTTATTTACCTTGTCACATTTTAGATTTGAGCCAAAAATTTAAGATGATTTATTGTCAGTTTTATATAAGAATGGGTCTTTCTCATCTTGAATAATTTATGTTAATTTGAAACTTTTTAATTTCTTCAAATCAAAAATCATATCATTACTGAATAACTTTGTGAATTTGGGGTCAAAATATGATGACTTTACTTTGGTAAAACTTATTATTTTTGCCACTGAGTATTAATGCCTTCCAAAGAAAGATATTTTCTTTCTTCTTTCAGGTTTAACAAAATGTACAGTTGGAAATTTCAACTGTTTTTCCATCAAGGGAAATCAGTGGAGAATGTTATGTAGCAAACCACTTCAAAAGGCTGCATATCTGAGACCTATGGAGATCAGTTTGGGCATTTGCGGTGCTGCTCTCGCTGCTCATTTGCATTTCTTCACCTAAGTGGACTGAATTACAAAGAGTAACTAAAAAAATAATAATAATAATAATCAGCATGGCAGAACAACATACTCTGCCTGACTGATTTTCTTTCATAGCTTTTGAATAAGATTTTTATCAAATTTTATGAAATTGATTAATCAATATCTTATTTACAAAGGAAAGCAAAGGAAAGAAAGGAAAATGTAAGACTGGATAGCTAGTATTTCTTAGGAAGAAATACAGGGACATGAAGTAAAAGAATTCCCCTGACATACACCAATGCCTTTGTCATTTTTGTTAAAAGGAATATAAAAGAGGAGCTGCAAGCTGAGAGGTCTTCATAGGCCTAGAGGATTAATGCCTGTCCTGGTCTTTCCTGAACAAAGACCTGGTGCAGAGGTCACAATGAAGAGAGGAAAGGTTGTCTTCACATAGTCTCTTCAGCTTTAACCATATTTCATTATCTCTCAGCAGTAAGTAAAATAAGCCTTAGATAGACATACTTGATAAAATATATTCAAAACTATTTGGGCTTTAGTTTTCTTTTAGGGACATTTTAAAAGCACAACCTAAGCACTGTTTATACCTACATGCCAGGAGTAATGCTGGGCACATGCATTGCAAGTAGAATTCAGCTCTGAATAAATGAATGAAGAAACAAATTGATCCAATCAGTCAGTCTTTATGCATCTAGAATAGTAATTTTTGCAGTATTGCTGCTTACCAGGCTGAACATGTGTGCACATCTGTCTACCCCAGGAGCAGAACATACGTGAAAACTAAATCTATTCAAGTGTGTCTAATTTTCCTACCATAAATATGACAACCTCTAGTAAAGACAGTGAAAGTAATCCTAGTCAAAATTACTACCTTTATTTTAGAGACAGAGAAAAAAAAAAAAAACAAATGTATAGATATTTAAATAGATTCATCCATGCCAAGTTAGAGAGCAAAAGAGGGAACGTCCAACATTCATAGCAGCCTATGTAATAATTGAATTTTTGTAAGGTAAAAGTTGAAATCCTTTGCAAAATAAAGCTTATTGTTTGAAAGGGTTTTTATGAATTTAGTTAGGAAGAAATATATCGAGTTTTCCATGATGGCTTGCAATTGGAATGACTGTTTAATACACACATCCCCATACATATGAGGTAAAATTTCTAAAAAGGGACTTCATTATTTCTCAGAAGAACTTTTCCACATTAAAATAAATTTTTCTTGACTTCTGTCTTTTTTTCATGTCATTATTTTCTGTGTTCTGGTAGCAATACAAGCACAGATAATGAAATCACCTAAAGTATTTTTAAAACATCTGGCATATTACACCATTCTACCTACAGGCAAGGATGATTTCCCTTTGTTAAACTAGAATGGGTATGACTGGGCACCTTCCCATCATGCACTTCACATCAGAGAATGAGTTATCGCACAAGTGACTGAAGCATGAGTGGGAAGAAATGATTAGGGGCTGCATCCTTTGTTTTAATCCTCTTCCTCACAAGGTTTAAATTCAATGCATTCCAATAGCACCTGGAAGATTCTTATTGCATGCCTCTGTATAAGAATTACTGGGCTGGAAACACAATTGCTGATGTTCAGCCAGCTGTGTGTTGACAACCAGAATAGAGAGATTCCATATCAGGCTTATTTCTGAATCCTTTAGCTGAGACCAATATGCACAAAAGATGTAGCCAGGCCTAGAGACACTGCTGTTCACTTAAATGATAGTTAGGGGAAAGAGTCTAGATTGTAAAATAACATAATTTGTATAAATGAGAAATTTCTCTGTATTCCACATTTGGAGTCACTTCCTTAGCTTAGTGCTACATCCACTCCAGTAGTGACTCATGTGACAGGCCTAGAAACCTGGAAGCAGTCCTGAGGCAAAGAGTTTCATGGAAACTTAGCCTCCTGGAACCCTGACATTCCCATAGCACATATGCTCCAAACCTGTCCCCGCATTAGTCTGGTGTATGGATCTGTGTGTTCTCCCTCAATATTGTTTTATTATAAGTGGCTTTAAGGGTTGATTTTGACATATAGCTAAGTTGGATTAGCCTCCACCAGTGTTCCAATGTCCTAGAAAGTCCTTGAAGCCCACTCTGAGCTTGGAATTCAGTAAGAATGTTACCTATTCAATAACATTCAAATTTACCTCTAGTAAAGACAGTGAAAGTAATCAGTCATTACAATTTACTTGAATAGAGCTAGAAAGCTCAGTGCTAGTCTACATAGTAATTTCTTAGAACAATAGCAGAGTCACACCCACACACAGGAATTTCCAATGGCCTAGGAAGCAGGTGGGTTGTGGTTTTAGGAAGAACTGTAGTATTATTCATGAAAGGATTAGTAGAATGGAATTCCCCTGTGAGGGTTTTTTACTAGGCCCAGAGGAAAGCATAATCAGGTATTTACTAAGGGAACCATGGTGGTGGGTTTAACAATAGACTAGCATTGCACCAGATCATTCACCTGGCTCCTGTGTTTAGCTGATCTTAAGGGTTGTTCCTGTTCTCAGCTGTAAACATGGCCTGGCTCCCCCTAGATTTTTATGTATGCATTTTCTTTGTTTTGGGTTGATGTACCTTTGCAGATGTATTCGCCTAGCTTTCTTGTTTTTATTCTGAATTAAAAGTCTGGTGCTTGCTTGTAATAAATACACGCAGATACACACTCTCTCTGTGTCCCTGTCTGTTTGTTATCTGTGCCAACTCCTTGCTCGCCTGTAACCAGAACCCTGAGTTTTCCTGCGGCTCCAGGACCCGATTGAGGTCCGTCTGCAGCAGCTTAGTGACTGGAATATATTCAGGCAATGTCTATGCTTCAGGCATGCCACACAATCCCTTACTGAAACCGGATACCATCTGAGAGGCTCTCACCAGCAAGTAGAGTAAAGACTCCTAAGTCACGTGGTTTCATGAGTATTACTCTGGTCTTCTCACTATATACCTAAGATTGTCAGGATTCAACTCACCTTCTTGGTTTTAACAAAGATTCTTTAATATACAGCAAAGCAACTGAAATCATATGTCATAGTGACTTATTAACTCTTTTTTTTTCAGACAAAAATATAACCAATATTATACCAATAGCTCCACTGATCATGTAAATGAGCGATTTCCTGTTAGACTGGTTCCATGAGTACCAGATAATGGGCTTTCAGCTGACAGCTTTCTTTGTTCTTAGCAGAATGAGAACATGCGTTAATTCCCATGAGGTATCTAAAAAGAGTATGCTAAACTTGAAAATATTTATTCCGAGAGAAAAATGCTGGGCCCACTCTGCCCATGCAATAGGCTTTATAGATTATTCTCATTTCCCTAAGGAAGAATTGTAAATCTCTGTGCTCCTATCAGTTGTAGCTAGTCTTCATTGTTGAGTCAACAAGACTCACAGTCACCTAAGGGGCAAACCTCTGGACCTGTCTCTGTGTTTGTGAGGGCATTTCTAGACAACTTTACTTGAAAAAGGGACCTACCCAGATTATGTGTAAATATCCCTCAGGGTGTAGTCCAGAAATGAAGAGAAAACAGACCTGAACATTTTTCTCTCTACACTTTTGTCAGGAAAAGAAAACAACTAGCTTCCCTATGCTCCTGGCGCTGTGCATTCTCTATCACAATAGGCTGCATATTAAATAGTGATCTAAAATTAAGCCATTCAGACCCAGGCGTGGTGGTGCACGCCTTTAATCCCAGCACTCGGGAGGCAGAGGCAGGCGGATTTCTGAGTTTGAGGCCAGCCTGGTCTACAGAGTGAGTTCCAAGGCTACACAGAGAAACCCTGTCTCGAAAAATAAAAAATAAAAAAATTAAGCCATTCATCCTCAAATTGCTTTTGGTGAGGCATTTGGTCAGGGCAATCAGGAAGATGGATAATTATGCTTTTCAATAGTCTGGTATATACAATCCAATTCTAATTTCCTTGGCATCATCCTGTCAAATTCTTAGTTGCTGATCTTAAACAATATTTCTAATTGTAGTATGCAGAGTGAAGAGGACCATGAAGGATATGTTTCTGTCTGATTTCTATTTCTTTAATTAATGTTTTTTTTCTCACATGTCAGCAAAACCAAAGTCCTAGGGGGACTTAGCTATTTATTCATTTATTTTTGGGAAATAAGAATAATTCATTTCATTCTGTGTGAGAAATTTTTAGAAAATAAATGATTTTGTCCTGCCCTTCGAGAATTTAAAAAGGGAATCTTAAGCTAATCTCATAAAACACCTCGGCCCTTCACAAACCTGTGTGGCCATCTTTATCTGCTAGATATTACCTACTCTGCAGCCTCCTGTCTGGGCTGTGTTACTCCCTGATCACATTTTCCCTGTCCAATTGAAGAAGAGAACTTGAACTGCTGCACCTTGACCCAATAGTCCGCCTATTTCTTTAAGAGCAATTTCTTGTATTCCAGTATCTTGTACAACCTAATATTATATTGATTTTATGAGCGTTTTCAATTTCTACTTCATACTCCTACTCTTTTTAAACCCTGGTTTAGGGTCAGCAAACGCCTGCTGAGAATATCACAGGCAGATATAGTTAATCTGGGCATACCTGCTAAATAAGACTTCTTAGTCCAAGGAGTATGTTTTTCAGATGTCATGAACCTGTTACCTAAATGTTGTTCTAAAATAGAAGTGCTTTTTAAAAGAAAGTCTCACTTTAGAAAGGTGAAAGGAAACAATAAATTAATATAATTACACTACAGTTATTATTTAAAAAAAAGCATTATGTTGTTTTACTATTAAGCAATAAATAGTAATGCTATTTTAAAGTTAAAGGTAATATCAAAGTGGACCATGTGTATCAGACATTTCACTTTAGTAGCTTAGCTAACAATACTGATTTTTACCTCTAATGAAAAAAATCTATTGTTAAGCATAGGGGCACCTAAACCTTTTCAAAACAGTTCATAGTTCAGTCTTCCTGCTTTCAATTTCTTCTAAATTGAACTCATGGCTTCATCTTAAGGTCACAAAACACCCAAGGAATGTCAGGCAGTAAATTGCATTTTAGAATTAAAAAAAAAAAAAAAGACAAGGGCTAAAGGCAAAAGTAGCCTTTATCCTTTTAAAATTAATTTTCAATCTTACAAATAAGAGCTTCTTGAAAACTGAATAAACTTCCACTCACACTATTTGTTAGATGTATGTCAAATGGCGACAATCGTTACAAATGTGATCAATCCAGGTTTTGGGGGAAATATATTGATGTGTCTTAGAAAAATATCCTGGTCTGCCAGTAACGAAAACATGTGGATTGGAAATAGGGGAAGTGCTGAGTAGTATCTTCCCAACAGTAGTGGCCTTCAGCTAATGTCTTTGGATCTATAATTTCCCTTCCCAACGGTAAACAGTCAGCTTCCAATCAGGCCCAAAAGGGATTTCCAGACAAGTTTGCTTTATAACATCAGTTAAAAATCAGAAAATTGAGGTTGGAGTGTCAGCTTAACAGTTAAGAGCACAGGGTGCTTTTCCAGAGAAAAAGGTTTGAGTCCCGTATGCATAAACCTGCTCAAAATGTTAACTCAAATTCCAAAGAATTCGCTACTGAATTCTGGTGTCATAAATGGGCACCAGTCATAAATATGGTACACTGACATACAAACAAGCAAAACACTTATACATATAAAATAAAATTAATAAAAATATGAATTTTCTTACAAATGTTTTGAAATTATTTTTGTGCCAGGCATATTGTTTAGAAGTAGGAATCAACAAACTCAGGTCTCTGGGTGAATCTCACATATTCTCTTTTTGTAAAACTGTTATTGAAGCCGGTACTCCAAATTGTTATAGATGGCTATTTTCATCTACAATGGCATACATCGGTTCTCATAGGCAGTCTTATCTACGAAGTCTCAAATATTTGTCACATAGATTTTGTCCACAGAGTTTGACATCCCTTGATAGAAGCTGCTCTGTTCCTCTTAAAGAGGAAGAACTTAATTAGCTCCATATTTTAACACCTGAGAGGATGCTTCCCTGAATGACCTAGCCCAGCAAATTAAAATATAGAAAAAAAAAAAAAGTTGGTAAAAGAAAGAGGCCATGGTATTTGGAGAAAAACAACACTTTTAATTAATAGTAATAAATTTGAAACTATCAAAAACATAACTAACAGGTAGTACTATGAGGAACAGATTTCCTATGAGAAAGTTGACTTAGAGTTAATATTCTAAACTTCCAGTGGGATTCTAACTGACTGCAGATTGCCTTTGTTAAACAAACAAAAAAGCTTAGCATCTTCTGTTAAGCAGAATCCCACAGTGCTGCTAAATGAACAAGTAATTTTCATATCTGGACAGAGTCATTCATGTCTATTTAAAACATTTCACTAGCATCGTATACACACACAAGCACTCATACACACACACACACACAAACACACACACACACACACAGAGTAAGGGAGAGGGAGAGGGAGAGGGAGAGGGAGAGGACAGAGACGTGATCTTTTCTATAAACCTTGACTGAAGGCATAAGAGAATTGATATATCATTGAACAATATGTCAGACAAAAGTAACTTAAGGAGGAAGAATGTATTTGTCTCATAGTTAGGTGCAGCACATCATGGTGGAGGCGGGGCAGGTAAGGAAGGCAATATGAACAAGAAATAGGATGTGGATCATGTTTCATCTAAAGATAGATCTCAAGGAAAGAGAGATGACTATTAGTGCTCAAATGTCTTTCTCATTTTTATTCAGTCCAGGCCACAGCACATAGTTAAGCTGAGTCTCTCCGTGAACCTAATCTTGATCATCTGAAATGGCATGTCCACAGGTTAAGCTAATCTAGATGACACCTCTGAAACTTTCACGGGACTGATTTCATGAGAAATCTAAATCTTCCCTGCCTGATAAACAATATTAACCATTCACCACAGAAAGAAACTACATTGAAGTCAACATATACGGACTGAAGACTAGAGAACACTCCATATGAATAGAACTAAAAGATTTTCTTCTTTTATGTGAAATTGATAAGAAACCTTTTTAAATGTTTATGTTATTCACTTAATTAAAGAAAACTCATATTAACATTATATTTCTTTTCTTTCTTTCTTCCTTTTTTTGTTTGTTTTGTTTTTGAGACAGGGTCATGCTATTTTTTGAACTGTAAAAAAAATATCGAGAAACTTAAATTTCAGTTGAATATAAAGTTGAGAAAATAAGATGCCAAACCAGGTTTTACAAGCAACTTCTTGAATTTGCCATTTTGTGTCTATTTTCTTTTTTTTCTTTTTCTTTTTTTTGTTTTTTGTTTTTTGTTTTTTGTTTTTTGAGACAGGGTTTCTCTGTGTAGCCCCAGCTGTCCTGGAACTCACTCTGTAGACCAGGCTGGCCTCGAACTCAGAAATCTACCTGCCTCTGCCTCCCGAGTGCTGGGATTAAAGGCGTGCGCCACCACGCCCAACCTTTTTGTCTATTTTCTTAACAAGTCAAATTATATTTTAGATAATTTATTTTTAATTTTCTCCTTTTCTAGCCTATAAAAACAAAATTTGCTGTGCTATTTTACATTTTTACTGCATTCTTTTTTTGTTGGGGGGGGATGAACAATTTATTGTAGGTGCAAGGACAGAAAATAAAATATTGACAAGTTTATCTATACAAAACTTCAAAATAATAAGACACAAGGCAGATGGTTTGTCTCTTGACAAAAACATGCTGACTTGTGCCACAAAAATCATTGCTTTGAACTTCTTTTTTTTCAATTTTTTATTAGATATTTTCTTTATTATTATTATTAGATATTTTCTTAATTTACATTTCAACTGCTATCCCAAAAATCCCCTCCCCCCCTCCCCCTCTCCCCTCCCTGCTCCCCTGCCCACCCACTCCCACTTCTTGGCCCTGGCGTTCCCCTGTATTGGGGCATATAAAGATTGCAGTACCAAGGGGCCTCTCCTCCCAATGATGGCCAACTAGGCCATCTTTTGCTACATATGGAGCTAGAGACACGAGTTCTGGGGGTTCTGATTAGATCATATTGTTGTTCCTCTTCTAGGGTTGCAGACCCCTTCAGCTCCTGGGGTTCTATCTCTACCTTCTTCAATGTGGGCCCCGTGCTCCCTCTTATGGATGACTGTGAGCATCCATTTCTGTGGGAGTCAGCTATATCAGGGTCCCTTCAGTAAACACTTGCTGTCCTATGCAATAGTGTCTGAGTTTAGTGACTGATTATGGGATGGATCCCCGGTGGGTTAATCTCTGTATGGTCCATCCTTTCATCTTAGCTCTAAACTTTGTAACTCCTTACATGGGTATTTTGTTTCCTATTCAAAGGAGGAATGAAGTATCCACACATTGGTCTTCCTTCTTGATTTTCTTGTGTTTTGCAGATCATATCTTGGGTATTCTAAGTTTCTGGGCTAATATCCATTTATCAGTGAGCGCATGTCCAATGACTTCTTTTGTAATTGGATTACCTCACTAAGGATTATGTTCTCCAGATTCATCCATTTGCCCAAGAATTTCATAAATTCATTTTTTAAATAGCAGAATAGTACTCCATTTTGTAAATGTACTAAATTTTCTGTATCCATTCCTCTGTTGTGGGACATCTGGGTTCTTTCCAACTTCTGGCTATTATAAATAAGGCTGCTATGAACATAGTGGAACATGTGTCCTTTTTACCAGTTGGAACATCTTCTGGGTATATGCCTCGGAGAGGTATTGCAGGATCTTTCGGTAGTACTATGTCCAATTTTCTGAGAAAACGCCAGACTGACTTCCAGAGTGGTTGTACAAGCTTGCAATCCCACCAGCAATGGAGGAGTGCTCCTCTTTCTCCACATCCTCGCCAGCATCTGCTGTCACCTGAATTTTTTATCTTAGCCATTCTGACTGGTGTGAAGTGGAATCTCAGTGTTGTTTTGATTTGCATTTCCCTGATGATTAAGAATGTTGAACATTTTTTCAGATGTTTCTCAGCCATTCGGAATTCCTCAGTTGAGAATTCTTTGTTTAGCTCTGTACACCATTTTTTAATGGGGATATTCGTTTTTCTGGAGTCCAGCTTCTTTAGCTCTTTGTAGATGTTCGATATTAGTCCTCTATCAGATTTAGGACTTGTAAAAATCCTTTATATAGTCAAAATGGCTATCCTGCTGAAAGCAATCTACTGATTCAACGCAATCCCCATCAAAATCTCAACTCAATTCTTCACTGAGATAGAAAGGGCAGTTGGCAAATTCATCTGGAATAATAAAAAAACCTAGGATAGCAAAAACTATTCTCAACAATAAAAGAACCTCTGGGGGAATCACCATGCCTGACCTCAAGCTGTACTACAGAACAATCATAATAAAAACTGCATGGTACTGGTACAGCAACAAACAGATAGATCAGTGGAATAGAATAGAAGACCCAGAAATGAATCCACACGCCTATGGTCACTTGATCTTTGACAAGGAAGCTAAAATCATCCAGTGGGAAAAGGATAGCATTTTCAACAAATGGTGCTGGCACAACTGGCGGTTATCATGTAGAAGAATGGGGATTGACCCATTCTTATCCCCTTGTACAAAGCTTAAGTCTAAGTGGATCAAATACCTCCACATAAAACCAGAGACACTGAAATTTATAGAGGAGAAAGTGGGGAAAACCCTCGAAGGTGTGGGCACAGGGAAAAGATTCCTAAACAGAACAGCAATGGCCTGTTCGGTCAGATCAAGAATTACTGCATTCTTAATAGCATTTGTTATTCAAAATTCATTATTTGTAACAATAAAAATTTTTTACAATCTCATCAAAAGACCATTTCAGCTATATGTTCTTTCTTTAGTAACTCATAAGTTTCACGCAAAAATATTCTATCTGTATAGTAATGCCACTAAGACCACATTTTTATTTTAATTTTCATATAGCAAGTAGCAACTTGTTTCATATTGAACTTCCAAAGGGAGGTGCACTGTATCTTTAGTGATGATATTCAGATTATTTTTTGGAAAGAATGACATTTAATCAAGTAAAAACTTTATCAGTGTTTGTTTGCTTAAAACCTTGATGGTGAAATTCTGAATTTAAAAACCAATGTATAGTTGTGGCTACACACTTTAACACATTGTGAATGCTTTACTTTATTTTTTATATCTTCCAATAGTATTTGTTATTTTTAATTAGACATTTAGAAATAGGAAAACAATTAGATTCATTCTGGTTTTTAAAATAAACTGAATTTACTCACACAAATATCATGTAGACAACAAAGAAACTTCATTTTCACTATAACAGAGAAACAGAGTCATAATAGTTTTGTGTGGAGTACATTGAGTACGTGGGGGCACTAACACATCCATTAGCGATTGATGCATGAGTCAACGACTGCAGTCACTTTCTGAGGGTTATTTGACAACAGTAATTACTTTTCTATGTGCATCTCTCCCATGACTCAGCAGCTCTGCTCTTAGAAGTGCATGCTCAGACACAGCTACACATTCAGAGCAAAGGGTGCTTCTCATAATGCTGATGGAATCGATCTTGCGAGGAAAGAAACTGGTCCTGCTCCCTAGTTGATTATCCTTAACTACTACCTAAATTGTCACTAATTGTTTCTTTTGGCAAACTGATACATAAATTATAACCATTTCTGCATTTCATGAGTGGATCTTAAATCCAATCAGTTAGGGACTAGTTATTACCTCATCATTTTTGCTAATTTTATTGTTTTAAGAAAGATACACAGAAAAAAAAAATCATCAAACTTGGTCCATGCACTGGCTGATCAGAGCCAAACTCAAATAACTTGTGAAAAATAAAGAAATTCAATTTCTATGACAACTGTTGTAAATAATAAAGAATAGCACAAACTATGACTCATAGTAAAGCAAAAATGAGGATGACAGGACTTGGATGAGATCGAGAGAATAATTTGTGAGGTTGAGTTTGTAATTTCTGGCCTTAGCAAGAATTTCCGTGAGTTTCTTCCCTTTGTTTTTATGAGCTATTTGATATGTTTCTATATCTAATTCTTAGATGATATCACAAAGCAATAATGGGATGATATAAGACACTTAGGTAATGTGATTATGCAATGAACTGAAATTTATAAGTTAAGCAAAATTATCTTCTTTGATATCTGAATTCTTTGCTGATTGAAGACAAATTAAGCCGAGAGATGGATTTATTTGGATATTCAGCTTACAGTTGCTACTTAATTGCATTTACTATTTATCCCTTATTTTGTGTAGGCAATATCTGAACAAATTCCCTACAGCCTATTATATATGCTCATTCAAAATCAAGGCAAGTACTTATTGAAACTATTAGATGTGGCCATTTTTGAAGGTCACACACTTAAATTGTTCCAAACAAAGCCATCTAACCTTTACTTCCTTTATGAAATATTAGAATGAAAATGAATTCTATAAAATTAATTTTATTCAGATTTAGATTTATGTAAAACTACAAATAAATAAATGAGTAACTGCCATTCAAACCTTCTCTTAGATATTTGTGAAGCAAAATATCACCCTTTGAAAGGTAGATATGCAGTATATATGAGAATGGAAGTAAATATGCCAAGTTATATGTTAATAACTGTAGCTTCATCACTAGACTCTATTTATTCCTGATGTGGAAACTTGAGGATTCTTTGGAAAGTTGGTTGGATGGTTTTTGCCTGGGCAAACAAATATAGGAGTGTTTTCCTAAAGTGCATACAGGTAAAAGACTAAGGCAGACGCGTGAAGGAACATTTCACTGAAGCAGACACATAAGAAAGAATGTTCTGCTAAAGCAAACATGTGAAAGCACACATGATGAAGAATTTTTTGCTAAAACACATATGTATTAGTCCATCTTACATTGTGTACTGGAGCTCCACTTGTAGGGGCTCCACAGATGCAAACTGATTGAATACACTTGCTGCGGAAAGGCGCATGCTAAGACAAAGCTGTGCTGAGGCAAGGTATGTGGAAGACATGCGATGTTTGGGGAGTGTAGATAGGACTCCATGGAATAATGGTGACTAAGCCCCTCTGGCTGGTACAGCTAGCTGTGCAACACTGGCCTTGGATCTTCCATGAAAGAGGCACAGCTTAGAACTTCTACTGTCCCTCCCGGTCCCTCCTCTTGACTTGAGCAGATGGATATGCTGTTGCCTGCTCACCTGTGAACTGAACTGCTGGTTTCCAGTGAAAAACACAGAAGGGAGTTCCTTCAAAGAACCTTTCTAAATAGGTACACCTCCCCATATTCTTTCTTTTCCACTACCTCTAATGGGTGGTGAGTCACAAGAGAGGTTAAAAATCATCATTAACAATAAGATTTTAAAATCTTAATGTTAATACTCCAGATTGTTAATATTTATATTTACTATAGATATTATCAAATATGTATATCAAATAATTACAAGACATCAAATATCAGGCCAGTGGTACAGTAAACAATTATATGTAATTTTAATAATGCTTCCAAAATAAAATTTGCTGTGGTGTCATCTTGGTACTTTAGGATTGACCTAGCATTTACTTCAAATTGTATACCAGCCTCGTCCTTCCTTCTGAGTATTACCCTCTTGAATTACCTTCAGGTACTGAGTAAAAGTTCTTTGATCTCATATGTGAATGTGACCCTGATTTTGTTATGTCAAAAAAATATTAACAGACTCTTTTCATATTCCAGCAAAATCACTTGGGTAACTTTGAGTAATTGCGGAAGTGTCCTAATAATACTAAGTTGGCTAAATCCACAGATCCTACATCTATGAACTCAGTTAACAGAAGATAAAAATTAAACTAGGGAGCTGGGTGTAGTGGCGCATGCCTTTAACTGCAGCACTCAGGAGGCAGAGGCAGGTGGATTCCTGAGTTTGAGGCCAGCCTGGTCTACAAAGTGAGTTCCAAAACAGCCAAGGCTACACAGAGAAACCCTGTCACAAGAAAACAAAAAAGAATATCTATATCTATATCTATCTATCTATCTATCTATCTATCTATCTATCTATCTATCTATCAGGAAAAAGATTTGTATATGGTCTGAACCTAAGGTTTTACTCACTATTTCCTAAGAAATATTGTTAAAATAATTTGCATAATATTTGTACATTACATTTGGTATTCAAATAATTTAGAGCCAATTTAAAATACATGAGAAGATATATGTATATGTATTTATTTGCAGATCCTATATTATTTTCATAGGAAACTTAAAACATTATTGGAATTTGGTTTCCATTAATCCTGAGGGATGACTACAATGATGATTAATACAAAAGCAAATGCATGGAGAAAGAATGTCATAACATCAAAGTACTCCGTGCAAGTCACAGTTAAGAGTGTGCAAGTGTGAGCCTAGGCACAGGTGAGTGGTAGAAATGTTTACCTAGCATGGCCGAGGCTGGTTTCAGTCATCAGCTCTGTAAATGCAATGTATGTGTGCTTTGACCATACTAATTTCTTTAACTTCACAATAAAATGAAAATTATATCCTGTTTTCATTATTATTATTACACAGATGATATGCAGACAGAAAGAGAAATTTTGTCTCAGTTAACAGATTAGTTTAGAGAGTGGTTTTAGTTAGGCATAATGAACTATCTTTTTGTTCTATATTTAATATTGATATAGGTAAATCTTTCTTAGATAAAAATATTATATGCGCCGGGCAGTGGTGGCGCATGCCTTTAATCCCAGCACTTCTGAGGCAGAGGCAAGGAGATTTCTGAGTTCGAGGCCAGCCTGGTCTTCAGAGTGAGTTCCAGGACAGTCAGGGCTACACAGAGAAACCCTGTCTTGAAAAACAACAACAACAAAAAAATTATACTTGTTTCAATTTATAATTCTCTTTTCCCTTTATTCTTTTTCTTTGTGTATTTAATCAAATAGGGTGACTTAAAATTTTCACAAATCTTTTAGAGGTCTCTTTGTATCCACATTTCATTTTTTTTAGACAAGGATATGGAAATTAAGAGATGTTGAATAACTTGTTCAGAATTATACTACCAGTGACTAGATTTATATTATTTATTTGATTGTGCTTCTTGACTCTTAAGTCCCAATTTATAACCTCTATTTCTCTCTTGCCTCTGTTTTATTATTTGTGGACTTTAAAACACATCACTTTTTTTCCCTTGGAACTATATGGCATTAGCCACCCCCTCAGACCAGGCGCTTTAAGTTATATTTCAAATATTTGCATTTTCCAGTCCATATTCACTGTAATTTTTAAAAACATATATCTATGAATGCTTTGAAATCTTCACTGGGGAAATAGGATCTGAAATTTAGTGCATCTCTAGGATAGAACATAAAAGCACTCACCTTCCATTCATTAACAAGTAGAATCTCTGAGACACAATAAACTTCAAAGTTGTTATTTCTTGGGAGATGATCCCTGTCCAGAAGTATTTTAGCTTTTCCTAAATGCACCAGGCTCACTATAAGAAAAGCCAATTATTCTACACATACTTAAGTCTATTTAATGATTTTCTATTTCAGACTTGACACATTGGGATCTTAAAAAGAAAAATCCCAAGGTTCTTTTATTTTTTTTAAGTTTTAAAAAAATTAAAATTATTCTCCTCTTTGAGACATCTCATTATGTAACCTTAGGTTGCCTAGAACTTGCTGTATAGACCAAGATGGCTTTCAACGCAAGCAGATGTATCTTCCTCCACCTCCCAAGTGATGGGTTAAAAGCTCTGCCACCACTGTCATACTTTAAATTCATGTTTGAATCAGTGCTATCCAGTACTAGGAGAGTATTGTTAAATCTTAAACTTCTGTCTGCTTAGTATAGACAGACAATATTCTATTTTGTTAATTTTATTGTATGTGAGGTACTGAGCCAACAGTTAGGAATGATAGAGGGGAAGTTGTACACAGAGATAAGACTATTTCAGGGAAGGAGAGAGACACAACATTTCCAACAAAGACATTTGATTTGTTAGTAACAGACATCTACTGAATCATGGGGTGGTTTTATGGAAGGCTACAATCTACCTCATCAAGAAACCCAGCAGGAAGTCTAGCCAGAAATCAAATGTGTTCATGTTAGTTACAAAGGAGCTATGAACTAAAATTACACTCTCCTCAGTAAGAGACAGCATTTTATCCCATTTTTCTCTCTATATAAATTCTCTATTATTTTCTATCTCTTTGTCACATTCTTTTCTCTACTTTGGAATGTATCTGACTTTCATTTGGTTTTCCAAGTTCTGGTTTCAGGTTTTCCAAAAGTATTAGATTCTTTTTCTCTGTTTCTAAGTTATGGAAAGAATCTACTTCATTACAGCCTTGAGGCCATCCATGGCACAATTATTATCTGGGACTTGATGAGAGCTCAGCTCTAATTTGGTAGGAGTCACTTGTAGAGCAATGTGAAATGATATAATAAACTGATTCTATAGTACTTAAGCCTGGGGCTGGAGAATAGTTTCAATCAGAACATTACTTGATATATATATATATATATATATATATATATAATCTTTTTGAAAAATGTGGTAATAACTGTGCAAAAAATGTTGACAAACCAGGCAATTACCACATATGACATTATTTGGTGTATATACATATTAAAGTATAATAAAATCCTATACCCATAACAGTAGCATGATTATATGACATGTTATTCAAGCTGATATGCCAAAGTGATGCACTGAGTTTTCTAATTATAACATTTAAAGTGATCTTGAATGAAGATATAAAGATTTATTTTTATCCAGTACCTAATTTATGCTACACATCATTTATGAGGTAATGCTTACAAAAATGTAAGATTAAACACTTGATTTCTCTGTCTCAACTCAAAGAGAAAAATGGCCCACTGAGAGCTTAAAGACTTACCAGGATCACATATCTAACAAGTTGACAAATGAAGGATACCAAGTTTTTTTAACTACAAAGTAATTTTAACCAGCACACATTGCTTTATGTACACAATTCCTGGGAATGGAAGAATGTTGTCCTGTGTGACGCATACTAATATGTCCTCTGGAAGATTAAATTGATGATTAACTTACCGAGTATTTAAAGAACACAGGTTAGTTATTTTTATCTAAGACATGGTGTTTAGGAAAACAATGAGTCCAAAACTGACAAGTATACTGAAATTTGAGTCTGGTGAGTCAAGTAAACTACAATGAAAGCCATGAGAGGTTCATAGGGGAGATTGTAAGGGGTGTGCATAAGGTTTCCATGGAGGGGTGGAAAAGACAGTCAAAGGATCTGACAGGGAAATGCTGGCATTGTTCTGGCAAGATTTATGGTTTCTGGCTCACCTTTCTGTTGTCTTTCTGATTTATGGTTTCTGTCTTTCTTCACAACTCCTGCCTAATGTCAGGATACACACAGACAAATCTTTTAGAAAAAGTTTGTTTCCACAATAAAAATCTTTTGTGGCTTACAAGTAATTACAGATTAAATACCATGGTTTTACAAACTTCATATCTAACAGCTTCATCTTCTGTCTTTCTTCCACTTTTTCTAGTTGTTAAGAATAATAAGCATCTTTAATCTGTCAGTGAGTGAAAATCTGTAGCTCTGGGATCTGCTAAACTCTATATAAAAAGAGAAAATGGATAAAGTAAATGAGTAATAAGCTTATGTATTTCTTTTCTTTATTTATTTGCTTTTGTTTTAGTCAATCTGTTGTCACCATTTCTGAAAAATAAACACAAGAACCATGAAATAAGAACTTATGGAAAATATGTTTTTAAAGTTCCCTATATGAATGTAAAACAATAGTTCTTATATTGCCTTATCTACAGCAAATTCAAATTGGTTCTACTCATAAAATACAATCTCTACGTCTAGTATGAGAGTATGCCCCCTCCCTATTTCAGATACCTACCTGGGCATTTTGTGGACCTTTCAGCTGTAATTTCACTCTTCCAGAACTCCCCAGTGCTCACAGGACAACTCAATCAAAACCTGTTTTAGATTAAGCCATTTTCAAAACCAAGTCTTTGGTATGGTTTAAAAGTGATTATAGACTAGAGTGCTAAGACCCTATACCTTCATCAGCTGATGTTATTTTTAATCTTCTCTCCCTGATAAAAGGTTCCTCATTGTGCCAACATTGCCTATTGTGTAAGTACCCATAGCTTTCCCCAACTAGCATCTTTGTTATCACTAGACAGTCTCCATTTATCTTATCATGTCAGATATTCCTCATATTCAATATTAGTATCCCATCATCAGTGAGGTCAATTCTAGTCACTATTTTAAAAATTGTTTTGCCTCCTTCCCAAGTAATGAGACAACGGAGCAAAGGTAGCATGTAACTAGAGCATTGGAAAAGTGGTTGTAGAATCTCTCAGATCCAGAAAAGATCACGCATGGAGTCCCACAAGAAATTTATGAAGCTGAGATATAATAATGTGGTTGTAGACAGAGCAGGGATAGAAAGTGGGTAAAAGATGAGAGATGGGTTAGAGGAGATAAGTTGGATTATACAGAGCAGTTTAACCATTAATGGAAAGGAGATAGGAATGGGGAAAGTTAGCTTAGTTAGCAATGGCGAAGAGGTTAGGTTTTATTCTGAGCTACCACAGTGCTGTGAGAAGGTGACAGCAAAATCTTTGGTCAGAGGGTTGCGATCATCTCTGGGCTTGAGAAATGAAAAGGATACTGATGTGGATAAGAAGCCTAAGGTTACAGGCAAGGAAACTAACCAAGTAAGAAATGGTAGAGCACGGGGGAAAGCATTATGGGGCGTGGGGAAGGATATTTAGGCAGTGGAATTATTGGGGGGGGATGTATTTTAATCCATGAAACTTCTTCTTGGTTTTCTTTTCTTTTCTTTTCTTTTCTTTTCTTTTTCTTTCTTTTTTTTTTTTTTTTTTTTTTTTTTTTTTTTTTTTTTTTTTGAGACAGGGTTTCTCTGTGTAGCCCTGGCTGTCCTGGAACTTACTCTGTAGACCAGACTGGCCTTGAACTCAAAAATTTGCCTGCCTCTGCCTCCCAAGTGCTGGGATTAAAGGCATGCACCACTATGCCGGGCTTCATAAAACTATTATTACTGAGATAAAAATCATTTTTGTAAGATAATTTTTGGTGGAGACTCTATTCTTATAATAACAAAGTGTGAATTCATACATGTGAGATACTAAAATATAAAAGTATATTTTATTTTTCAAGATTCAAAAGGGGATGTTTTCTTGGGAAAAATAAAATAAGTCATTAGTTCAGAGCTTGGGATTTTGGGTCAAGCCAGACATGTTTAATATACAATGAAAATTCTATATTCCCCAAATAAGTGCATATACAGGAAGAATTCTGAACANGTGAATTCATACATGTGAGATACTAAAATATAAAAGTATATTTTATTTTTCAAGATTCAAAAGGGGATGTTTTCTTGGGAAAAATAAAATAAGTCATTAGTTCAGAGCTTGGGATTTTGGGTCAAGCCAGACATGTTTAATATACAATGAAAATTCTATATTCCCCAAATAAGTGCATATACAGGAAGAATTCTGAACAGAGCAGCTATGCTTGGATTTATTGTCCTTTTGGACAGTTTCCTTTGTAGCTGTCTTTGGAGGTTTAAGAACATGATAGCTCACTTCTAAAAAAATTGTCTTGGTTGATAACACAAATAAAACATAAGTGAAAATAAAAAAATAAAACACCTATTAAGAAGCTTTTCCATCATAAGGAATATCAACTTCAAGAATAAATCAAGTAAATATTTTAAAAATGAATATTCTATTTGAAATTGCAATCTAACTAAATGGATCATTTATTGCCAAAGCAACATATTCTAGATAATTGGTTTGGACTGGCAAATGTGATAATAGGAGATAATAAAATTTGTTGGTGAAATCCAGCTTTTATCCCTTTGCATTCCTTTAAATAAGTCTGTGGTTAAAAACTAGAATGAAGAAAATATACTCATAAGATCTTAGAGATTATTTTTAAATTCTAATAAACTATTCAATTGGTAGGTCATAATCCCTGGATAGACAGAAGAAGGGACTAAGTATTTATTTTATATTTGAGAAGTCTAATTAGAATTCATAACAGATACAGGACTTTTTTTTTTTTTTTCTGTGAAAATAGGACCAAAGGGATATCTAAGCCACATCTGCATTTTTAAGTGATAGTTTTGGCATCTTCCCAATCCATATAAACTCTAATTTTCCAATTACTACTAATTTTTCCAAATCTACTCAGTTTGTTTAATCTAGAGCTTACAATTCTAGTATAAGACTGATATAAGGTGATAAAGATCAAACACGTTGGGAAACCATTTGCCAATTTTCTGCAAAATAAAATATACATTTACAGTATTGCATTCCTATTAGTTTCTGTTTCATTTTTGTTTTGTTCTGTTTTATTTATGATACATGGGAAGGGGGTTCACAGGGTGCAGAGTTGGGTGGATGAGAAGGAGGAAACTCTGGGTTAGCATTGGAGTAAGAGAAAAGCATGATCAGGTTATGTCATACAAATTAAAAAGACACAATATATATTTATACCAAATGTAGTAAAATGTTTTTAAAATTCAAAGCAATTTTAACATCGTCCCCTAAATACCTGCAATGAAAGGATAAATATATGTATTTTGTTATATAGGAAAAATTAAATATCAGAATGGACGTGCATACTTGCAAAACCATAGGTGCAACATAAAGATATTATCCCATGTAAAAGGAAAAAGAATACAAAATAGCACATAATACAGTGTTCCACTTATATTGAGAGGTGTGGTATCTGACATCCTGAGAAAGACCTCAAATGATACACATTTTTTATTGTAATTTTACTGCATTTGTAGTTTAGTTCTTGTAAATTTCACTTGAAAAATGTAAACAAATGAGGCTCTGGTTGGTAATATTTTGGATTAGAAGAGATGGACATACATATAATGTATGGCTCTGGATTAGATCCTAGACTAAGAAAACAGTGGCTCAGAAGGACATACTATTATGATCTTAAGTCTTGGAATTATGAGATTTATTATTGCAGTCTTAAATTTTCATTGGGAATAACTGATTATAAGTAATTGTAATCTGTTAAAAACCAGGACAATTTGTCTTTGAGAATAATTTTTAGTGCCTAAAGAGAAAACTATTCTACCAGCATGAAGAAAGGTATGTATTTTGTAGTTTCTGCTCTACTACAGCAGCTGACTAACTGAACGTTGTAGAAGCCATTACAAATAAATTAGAGGGTTAGAGAGGAGAATTAAAATATACCTGTAGTATGTTGTTTGAAATTGTGTATAAGATATATATATATATATATATATATACATATATATATATATATATATATATATGGTTATTATATCATTTAAATTTTATTGAAATATTAAGAAGTAGAGAGCTATGTTAAAATTATTTTGCTTGTCATCTAGAGACTTAAAGTCACAGAGACTTACAGTGGCAGGGTTGGGATATACCTATGAAAACCCTCATCCACTAAGAGCAAAGGGGAATAGGGAAAGGATTGTAAGAGGGGATGACCAGGAGGTGGGCAGTGAGTGGAATGAAGAGTGAATAAGTTAAAAAAAATTAATTAAATAAAAAAGGTTACATTGCTTGCTTTCTACCCTTATTCTTTGTTCATAATTGTTCCTTAATATAAAATAATTAAAAAGAGAAATAATCATATTGACTCAGTTGAGCCCCTAACAAACTATTAATAATTCAGTAGTAAATTAGATACAGAAACCCATATCTTCTAAATTACATTATGAGAATTGAGGGCTTAATTCTTAAATTAAAAAGGATAAAGGGCAAAATTACATGATGTTGACTGTTAGCTTGTAGTCTTGTAGGTTGGCTTATTGGGGGTTTGGATTCATGGGTGCTTAGCTGACATGTGGTCTTGTGCACGAACAAGCAGAAGCTCTCTACTCAAATAAATAGCTTTCAAATAAGATATGTCTTTCTATGTCTGATGTAAAACTGTTAAGATGCTCTTGAAACATCTGTCCTTCTAACTTTGTATAAAATACTTAGCCTATTTTTAAATATAGTATTTTATTATTTCTTTGAGAATTCCATAAAATGTATGATATGTTCATCAATTCATTCTATGCTCTTAATGGTAACTCTTCCCAACTTCATTAACCTACTAGAAGACAAACCATTAAAGAAAAACAGCTCTCCCTCTTTAATTTCCAACATCTGCCAAAAATATGACTAAGAGCTAAGGATAGTGCATTTAAACATGAATCTGTGCAGACTGGTTAAGTAATGACTTTCTCCAAAGAAGATGAAGTCATTTGCAATTTGTGTCCTATAAGTAACTCATATCCTCTGATAGATTCTATAGTTACTCTCCTTGTCTCTCTCTGTTGAGAAATTGGACAGTTGGGAGTTTTATTATCTCTGATATGAAGAATAAAATTTTCATTCTATTGATAATCTCATCTCCAGCCAAAACATAAACTTGGTATTAGACCTCTTATATAAATGTATGAGAGATTAAAAGGAGTAACTGCTTGATTATCTCCTTGTTGTTTGGATGTTTTCTCCTCAGAATAGCATGTAAATATCATGCATTAATGGTAGATCAGATAGAGCTAAAAGGTTAAACACTCTAACATACTTGGATTCTTTGTTAGTATGCTTGTTGTACTTTTGGGAAATTTTGTTCTATGTATATTCGGATACATCACACTAAAGTAAAATGCCAATTAAATTTGGCAACGATTGATGCTGTTTAAAACAATTTGCATCTGCATTTCTAAGTGTCTATGTAAGCAAATTGAGGATGCTCACATGCAATCCAAATTATGTAATGTTTCACTAAAACATTTCAAGAAGAAGGAAAATATGAGTTCCATGTAATTTCAAATCTGCTGTTTAATTCAATCAGCAGATAAGTGCTAAAAGACGCATGTTTGGCAAAACTCAAGATCACACTGAATATAAATACATGATAGAGTTTAAATTTTATTCACGCTCTAACATGATATAGTGATGAATATATAACGAGATCCTATAACAATTATCAAGCAAAACTCCCTAAACAAACCTCAAACTCAATTATAATTACTGCATTAAATGTATATAAGTTTGCTCTGATCTTCATTACTGTATTTAATTGCCTTTAAATGTCTCTAAATTATTAACTTTTTTTTTAACCTCTGAAGTTTTGACATCCCTATGGTCTAAAAGGAAAATTTTGTTTTGTTGCTAAAAATAAATTTGTTTTCATTTTTTTGTAAATCTTTCTAGAAAATATCTTCTAGCTTTTGACAATGGGAATTCTTTTTAATAGTTGGAATATTTTATATTTTTATTGAATATTTTATTTATTTACATTTGAAGTGTTATCTCCTTTCCCAATTTCCACCCAGAAATCCCCTATCTCATCCCCCCACCTTCTGCTCTGTGAGGGTGTACTCCTGCCCACCCACTCCTGTCTCCCTACCCTCGCATTGCAGTCTTAATTAGTATAACACTCAACCAACAAGTAGTGTGTGTATATTGCTCCAAGTAATCTTTTAGTCAAAATATCATCTAAATAAGGGGTATTAAGTAATTCTTGCCATTACAATAGTTCTCTATATAATTCACGATAAATATTCTGGCTGTTGGGCCTTTTACATTTGTAAAATGAAGAGACTAATTTCTACCTTCAGGTAATTTACTTTCTTATATAGAAAAGGAAAACAATAGAGAAATAACAAAAATTATAATATAATAAATGAGCATGAAAATGGATATATTAATGATTGAAGCATTAGGTAGAAAATTTAATAGGAAACCCTTTCCAGCCACACCACTTGAAAGGCCCTTATATACCTTATCCGTGAAACAATAAAGTAGACACCTCTTGCTGCAGTGGTCTACAGAGGTGACTCTGTCATTATTTATTGCTATATGAACCCTGCTCTCCACCTCTGCCTTCTTTCTTCCCTTAGGCTGATTGCCAACAGCCTCAAGAGAGAAGGAGAGGGGTGTACAGAAGAGCACACAAACTTGTCATCCAATAGCAAATGGTCAGCCACAAAAATATTCATATAAGTAACATTATGTAGATCAGGCACATATCATTTAGGAAATATATATGTATATAAGTATTATGCCAGCATGGTGGTGAACCCCTTTAATCTCAGCACACTGGAGACAGAGATGGCAGAACTCTGTGAGGTCAAGACCAGCCTGATCTATATAGTGATGTGCAAGATAGCTAGGGCTCTAGAGAGAGAATCGGTCTCGAAAAGTACACATTTGTCCTATATTTTCTTTCCTTTTAGTTTAAGTAAAATTTAAAGAACAGTTTGTCTCCTTGGCCTACTTACTTCACTGCTGCTCTGATCCATTGTCAAATATCATATACTCATTATATATTGGTAGATTAATTAACTTTAACATATATCACTTTTTCATGAAAAGGTACACAGACATGCATATAACAAGAATTAATGGAAGAGGCTATGTATTTAAAAATAAGCAAGAAGATTCATATGGGAAAGTTTGATGGAGGGCAAGAAAGAAAGATATGATATAATTATACCATAATCTCAAAAATAATTAAATATTATGAAGGGAAAGCTCATTGTGTGCTTTGGCTTCTATGTGATAGAGAAGAGCTGGAGGGTTATAGTTCCTGTTTTTAGAATAGTAGAGGGATACAGATATTCAGACAAGTGTGTGTGTGTGTGTGTGTGTGTGTGTGTGTGTGTGTGTGCACACATCACTAAGTGACAGGTTTTTTTGCTACATTATAAGTTAGGAAACTACTATCCTTTATTTAGCACTAAATTTAAGTTGTAGATCACTTAGATGTCTTGGAGCATCAGGCCAAGGACTTAGCTTAGAATGCAACATCCACCCCAAAATGGAAAGTGAAATAGACTGGGAAAAATGGACAAAATCTTTACACTCCATAAAACTAATTACAATGAAAGGAAGCAAATTAAATTTTTTCTAACTGTAATTATAACCATACAGGATAGCTTACATACAGGATAGCTTTAATTCTTACCATAAGTGCTTGAGAAAGAGAAGGTAATAAAGTCCTGAAAAGTCACCTGACAAACAACTGGAGAGACCAGGACTTAGACCTGTGCCATCCAGCTCAGGAGGACATTTCTCTAACCTACAGAAACTACCAGAGTACAAAGATAATGAGCAGTGCTGAAAACACAAATCAATCTGTTATCACAACTGAAATCTCAGTACTGAGTGCAAAATACATCTTCTGCAATGAAAATTAACATGGCAAGTGACCCCACTCTATCCAGTAGAGTGTATTTCTGTTGGTTTGCTTGCTTGGGTTGGCTTTTCCTTTGGTTACCTGGTTAGTCAACAATGAACAATGTATTTTCATTTTTATCAAGAATCTCTAGAGCTCCTCTGCTTACTATGAAAGGTGATTAGGAAAAGCTACTTAAGTCCCAGTGCTATTCTCTCCAACAATCCTTACAATTAATCAGCACAAACACACAAAAACAAGTATTATGCCATAATTACCCAAGAAAATGAGCCCGATTCAAAATAGAAGAGAATTCACATAAACAGTAAGTGCTGGGAAATGACCCAGCATTGGTTTCATGATCCCACAGCATTTAAAGTTGCTTCTATGGGGCCTGCACTAAGCTGGGACTGCCAATGAGTCATGGATAGGAGTAGGCACATGTGGCCCTAAATTTCCCTGCAAAACAATTGACAATAATGCATTATACACACTTGCAAAATCGTCAAAGAACAAATTTAATAAAGATTAAGCAACAACAAAACATATGTCTTAGAAAAAGCTACTTTTAAAAAATTATATTAACTTTACAAAATTATATAGAACATCATATTAAAATAGAAAATGTTTTGCAAAGCATTCAGAGTTCTTTTCACTTCCAATGTTTCTGTAGCATTTTCTCTGAATGTTATTGTCATAACCAAAATGTGACGATGTTGAATCCTGTATTCACAAGCTATACAACAAATTTTGAGAGAACAGAACCATGTTTTTGGATTTCACGACTGCCACGCTCCACATACTCTACAGGGTTGAGAATAATAGGATAAATAATGTGCTCTGTTATATATAATCTGCCTATCCAAGAAACCTCGAGTGGACTATATTGTTAGTTACATTTATCCTCTCCAAAACATTATGGAAAAAAAATGATAACACTGTTTCCAGAGTACTAAAATAAGACTTTTGGTTTCCCTTCAAAGTTATTATATTATAGTTGTGTTGGAGCAAAATGGTGAGTTCATTTCTCTTCAGGTTTTCTGTGTTTGGAGGTATGAGAACATCCCTGACATTTCACTCCAGATAATTTTACTTTTGAAACATTGATTCTTACATTGCCTTTATATTTTTTGACTTCTAGGTAAATATGACATGTATAGTTAATGACAATAAGAAACTGAAGTTACAAAAATATTCATTGTTCTTACCATTTGTGCTTAATATGAGGATCCCTGGAAAATATTCCGACAATATTTCTTTCTTTATGTTTCCTTAATTGTAGCATAACATAGTAACTGATGAAGCTTATTAAACTTCCAAATAACCTCATTCTCAGTCGAAACTGTTGTTAGGTAAAAGATGACCAAGATGTGTAAAGTTAGATCATTAATTATTCTTTCTTTTCTTTTCTTCTCTTTTCTTCTCTTCTCTCTTCTCTCTTCTTTTCTTTTCTTTTCTTTTCTTTTCTTTTCTTTTCTTTTCTTTTCTTTACTTTTCTTTTTTTTTTCTTTTCTTTTTTTTTTTTTCCAAGACAGGGTTTCTCTGTATAGCCCTGGCTGTCCTGGAACTCACTTTGTAGACCAGGCTGGCCTCGAACTCAGAAATCTGCCTGCTTCTGCCTCCCAAGTGCTGGGATTAAAGGCATGCACCACCACCGCCTGGCTAATTATTATTTCTTAAGTTTAATATTATTGTATAGAGTTTTGGATGTTCCATATATCAATTTTTAAAAAATATTTTCTCTATAAGTTTATTTAGTGAAGCACCCTGATCTGGTAGTTGCTAAAAGTAGAAATCCTATCAGTGTATCCATAACCAATGCTTCTGGAATAAGCATTTCTGAAAATCAAGTCTATTTTTTTTCTGACCTCTGATATGCCAAAGGCCCCCATAAGCTTCCTTAAAAGTTTACTTTGTTACAAATTATTAATTTTCTCATTTATGACAGCTTGGCCTTTTTTTTTTATAAATCTGTTACAAATGTACGTTTACTCACAGGTGCCAACTTTCATCTCATCAAGTTTAATGAAAAATATTTTAAAAATAATTATCAAACCAATTTTTAGATAAGGTCAGATGTTTCATTAGACAATTAATTCCAAATGGGAAAAAAACCCCACAAGACCAGACTGAGAGTCAGCAACACTTCTATAGCATACTGAAGGTAAAACAACTGTTCTTTACTATTACAATGCCTAGTCAACAAATATATATAAAATTTTGATTTTACAAAAATGTTACATTCTTAATAACATGCAGCTAGCACATATATTTTTAAAAGGTGCATGAATAAAATATATTAAGAACATAAGAAAAATTTATTATTGTCTAAGATATATGTTGCTATAGCAAATGTACCATAGACAAATATAATTTGAGTTTCACAATATGCATATTTTAATGTAATTCAAACAAGGCTTAACTATTAAATGAGCAACTGTTGTATCATTTAAAAGTCTGGCAGACATCCTATTGATGAATGTGTGTGTAAATATTTTAATACCAGCCCAGCGTGGTGGTGCACGCCTTTAATCCCAGCACTCGGGAGGCAGAGGCAGGCAGACTTCTGAGTTCAAGGCCAGCCTGGCCTACAAAGTGAGTTCCAAGACAAACAAGACTACACAGAGAAACCCTGTCTTGAACCCCCCCGCAAAAAATTTAATACCTTCATATATTTAAAATAGATACAGATATGCCAGCTACCTGTTTGCACTTTAAGAAAACACAGCTTGATTCAGCCTTGTTTGCTTACAATTTTGTTTTTATTTTTCATAACTATATATATATGTATATATATATATATATATGCTATTCAAAAGGTATATATTATACATATTGTACATACATGTACACACAGACATATAGAGTACAACAATAGGAACTACTAACGACATGGTGGGATTAGGAGATGAGAAATCTAGTGTAGTCATTTATCTTCCTTATAAGGAAGGACCTGGAGTCTGGAGTTGTTTATCTGTAGGCTTAAGACTGTTCTAAAAGAAAGCTTCACCAATGACTGACATTTAGAACCACCCTATATATAATCATATATTAGACATGAGACTTTCTCCCAGTTCTATTAAACATAGAAAATTGTGTGATAGTGGATGGCAATGATCTTTTTTTTAATTAATTATTTTTTATTTACATTTCAAATGTTGTTCCCATCATTTCAAATGTTGTTCCCATTTGCGGCCCCCCTCCACAAGGTCCCCACCACATCCTCCCTCTCATTTGCCTCTAAGAGGGAGACAATGTCTTTTAAGTTCCTTTGTTTATTTAAAAGGTCATGTCCTTTAGACTAAACTTGTGTTGACTGTGTTCTCTTGAGACAAGGGAAGCTTAAACAGGTTACTAAGAGATAGTAAGGCATTGTAAAGGTTGTCCAGAAAGCTATAGGCATATGCTAGCTAACCACATGACATCCCCTAGTACATACAGTATTAAAAGATACAGAATATTTTATATGCAGTAAGTAAGGGGTAGTGTCATTTTGCAAAGAACTTTGATGTGGAAAGAAGTAGAATTGAAAAATCAACTGAAATCTCTCAAGTAAATTTAAGTTGGCTCTGCTGAGCTTCTGTACTGCATACATGGAATTATTCTCAATTTAACCAACTGATAGTATATCATTCATTAACTCCATTGGTTCCATTTGAAGATCCTTTCAGATGATTCTCTTTTAACTTGACTTAAAATGTATGAGTTCTTTGAGTATGATTTATAACCCCTCTTCTCATTGCATTCTTTGCCAGGGGATTGTAGCCATTCCATTTGCTTAAATTACAAACGTTTGTGTATGTGTGCCTCTATCTATATCTACATATGTATCTGCATCTATTCATATCTATCTGTCTATGTATGTTATGTATGTATATGTATGTTTGTATCTATCTATCATCTATATATGCAATTATGTATCATATATCTATATGAGCATATGTATCTATCTATACATATATTGTATATTTCTATATAAATTATATATATATATATATATATATATATATATATATATATATATATACATATATACATATATATATTCCTCAGCATATGGTGTCATTAGGAAGGAGTGGATGGTATCTTTAGAATGTGGGATTTGTGCACAGAAACCGTTATATCCATTCATCTCAATAAAGATGATATTGGCATCTCATACCTCTTGACTGCTTTCAGTTGACTGTAATCAGTTATGTACAGCGATGTGCTCCTTTCAATATCCTCCTTCTCCAAAGGCCCAAAAGAATCAAGTCAATTTCTGTGGGCTTATTCCTTTGAGACATGCCAATGAAAACAATCTAGTTCTTGTTATAAGATATTTATTAAAGATATTTTGTCAAATCAATAGAAATGTAACATATAAGATAAATAAAAGTCATGACTTGGTTAAAGTTTACTAAATAAATCTCTGCAAGACTACCCCTCCTCTTCTCCATCAATTATGCTTTGAATTATATCCATCCTTTGCACATACTTGCTACTCCAAAGTAAAAACTCTCCTTTTCAGATTGTTGTTGCTCAGAATGTGAGCTTCTGCTACTGATAAATTTAAGTTACGTTTTCTGATTTGTTTCTCATAAAGTGAACCAAAGATCTGAAATATTGTATGTATATCACATGTATATATTGAAAGAAATATTTACCAAGCGAAAAACAGACCAAATCCTGGTTTTAAACTAATGATGTATGTAAGGATGACTTTCTGATAAACTGAAATGGCAAATTTTACTAATATCACAGTACTCTAATTCTGTCCTATCTTCAACGCATGAAAAAGACCAACCTATAAATTCTAAGGGGCAGGGTTTGTCAGTGATAGTTGCAGCTTCAAAAATCAAGAAGCAAAATAACAGAGGAGGCCTAATTTTGCATTCTGGAGTAAAACAGCATTTGAATATAAACCTTAGTGCTTGTTATAACTCTCATAAATATACCCACCAGCAGAACCCAAAACAACATCACAGCGTCCTTTCCTCTGGTAATAATCACCTCCCCCCAAATATCACTTTCATTAATCCATTTTTTTGTGTTTCTGGTTCTGGAAATATTAAACATCACACTAACAAATCATAAACTATCCTCTGACAGTCATTGTTGTTGCTCATTACTACATACAAAGTCTAATGCTGAAATCCTATAATTTCTTACACAATGAAATATGAAGAATCACTTTATAATGACCTGGACACTGCTAACAACTATGAAATTAACCATCCTAGGATTTCCCCTTTCAATTCAAAGCCAGTGAAATTGCTCATTTACATGTTGACTTGCATTAGATTTTTAAAGTGCCAGATCTAATTCCTCTGTATAAAGTAATTAATGGCAAACTCAGTTTATTTATCCATTAAATATAAAGGAACTGCCGTTCTCTTTGCTAGATATTTTTGGATACTGATGACTGAAGTAAACTTATTGTGAAAAACAGTTGAAATTGCTTATTTATTGATTTTCTTGAAATAATTAGTATTCCCATGTGGCAGGTATCATGTTTATTAGTAAATTCTAGCAGTCTCCATAAATGAGTGTGCTTAAAATAATGAATTGAATCACCTGACATTTAAACCAGACTTTCTTGCTGTAAGACAAATGCTACCAACAGCCTGTTGGCATTTTATTATTTTAGCCTTGCTTCTGTATTATAGTGAAAACATGGTTATTTAATGAGTTAAGTAAAGAACATTATTTAGCTCTTTGCTATACTGCTACATTCTGATTTTTAACATTTGGAATATCAATATCATTATTAGTTAGTGAGTAGACTGCTACAAACATCTTAACATGAAATAATTTAGTGTGATTTCTTTATTGCATTTGTTTTTGAGGTACTGTGTATTTTGACACCTGTTTATTTTTACATTTTATTTGCTTTTACTTAAGCAGAAATTAAACCAAATTCAAACAGTTTATTATTTGTAAGTTTCACATTTTGATGAGATTGAAATTTCTAGATTTTAATGGATCGTAGAATAACCTAAAGACCTCTTTCTACCATAAGTTAAAAATCAACAATGGACCATTTATAAGGTAAACATTAGCAACATTTTAGAAAAAGGATATATGGATAATTTTATAATACTCCAAAAGCAAAAATGAGAAACGAAAAGACCAGAGTCAACTGTATTCATTTGAGTCAGTAGAATGATAGTTTCCCAATAATCATACACACTTAAGCATAAGAGTTTCCCCCACTCTTTGCAGCCATACTCATAACATTTTTATGATGCATTTATGTTTATTTCATGGGTTTGCTTGTTTTGACTACATGCACTTATGTTCACAGCCCCTGCCTGATATTCACAGAAGCCTGAAAATGGTACTGGATCACCTGGAACTGAAGTCAAGAATGGTTGTAAGATGCCCTATGGGCACTGGTGCATAAGACCCATCTTTTGTGAGAGCAGCAAGGACTCTTAACCACTGAGACATCTGTCCAGTCCCAATAGTTATAAATTTAATGAGGTCACTTAATACTTGAATACTTGTATGAGCTAAGTCTGCTGCTGTTATGTCAGCATTGTGATAATAAATAACTCAGTGCTCATACATTTCTAATGTGATAACGAAAAAGTTATTTGAACAGATTATGTGGTCTAAAAGGATAAATATCACAAGCAATGGCAGTATATACAAAGGGTTTGAGGGCCAGTAGTAACTTTACAAGTGAAATTTAATAAACTTTTATTGGTTGAGTAGAAAATAGACAAAAGGGAACTAGTTATAAAGATGAGAGAGAGAGATAATATCATTTCTCCATGTGTGGGAAGAATTTTCTTTCACTCAACTATATCCTTTCAGGTATTGCTTACAGTTCTTAATGTAAGACAGAGAGGGAAAAGATCTTATATTTCATATAATGTGATGAAATTTCAGGCATCAATGACAAAGAAGTTCATAAATATTTTATCTATAACTCTCATATTTTGTCCATATTCTGTAGTTACTGGCATGAAACTGCCCTTTCAATATGAAGCAGTTAGTCATATTATAATACAAAATAAACAAATGTGTACCCAGGAAATACTATGATATAGTTAAAAATAGCAACCTTAGTTTTAAATAGATAAGAGTAATGTCCAATGGTTTTACATAGAGTTTGTAGCTTTGCTTATTTCCCACAATACTCATGAGATTTACTGTGTGATACATGAAGTTGGTATAACTAAGAATAATAACTGAAGTTCATTATATATCATATTGATGTTCTCAAGAACTAGTATTGTGTTTGAGACAGTCGGTAAATGCTTGCAGAGAGTAAGATTTTAGAAACAGGATAGAAGAAGATCAATATAGAGTATTATTAAATTATTTTTCTGAGTTTTTAAAGTTTCATCAAGTGAGGAATATGATAGTATGGTGGCTTCAATAAGTTTGGCCCCCATAGACTCATGTTTTTGAATACTTGGCTTACAGGAAATGGAACTTTTAGGAGGAGTAGTCTTGTTTGAGGAACAGTATTACTGTAGGGTTAGGATTTTAGGGCTCCTATGCCTAAACTCTACCCAATATAGAATTTAAGCTTCCTCCTCACTGCCTTCAGAATAATGCCCTGCTCCGCTGCCTGCAGATCAAGATGCAGAACTCTCTGCTCCTCCAGTACCATGTTTTCCTGTATACTGTCTTGTTTCCCATCATGATGATAATGGTCTGAACCTCTGAAACTTTAAGCCAGTCATAATTAAATGTTTTCCTTCATTAGAGTTACCTTAGTCAAGTTGTGTTTTCACAGCAATGAAACCCTAAATAAGACAGAAGCTGGTACCATGGACTGGGGTATTTCTGTGATAGGGCTGCCCATGCTTTTGTTTGGATGAATGTGGATTCTGGGACTTTGATTTAGGAATCAAATGCTTTAAACTGGGCTTGATGGTCCATCTTAGTAAGAACATGGAAAACAGTTGTACCAACCAAGGTGTTGGAGCTTGGCTCAAGAGGGTTCAGGGGAGAAGAATTTTAGTATGTTGCCCAGAAATAGCTTTCATGACATTTTTGTGAAGAATGGGATTACTTTATGCCCTTGTCTGAAGAGTCTGCATGAGGCTAAAGTGAAAAGACTTAGATTGATTGCATTGACATATAAGTGACCCTATAGATTCTACCAGAGAACTCCTAAAACTGATAAACAGCTTCAGCGCAGTAGCTGGATATAAAATTAACTCAAACAAATCAGTGGCCTTTCTCTACACAAAAGATAAACAGGATGAGAAAGAAATTAGGAAAACAACACCCCTCACAATAGCCACAAATAATATAAAATACCTTGGTGTGACTTTAACGAAGGAAGTGAAAGATCTGTATGACAAGAACTTCAAGTCTCTGAAGAAAGAAAGATCTCCCATGCTCATAGATTGGAAGGATTAATATAGTCAAAGTGGCTTTCTTGCCCAAAGCAATCTACAGATTCAACGCAATCCCCATCAAAATTCCAACTCAATTCTTCACTGAGATAGAATGGGCAATCTGCAAATTCATCTGGAATAATAAAAAACTTAGGATAGCAAAAACTATCCTCAACAATAAAAGAACCTCTGGTGGAATCACCATGCCTGACCTTAAGCTGTACTACAGAGCAATAGTGATAAAAAACTGCATGGTACTGGTATAACAACAGACAGATAGACCAATGGAATAGAATTGAAGGCCCAGAAATGAACCCACACACCTTGGGTCACCTTATCTTCGACAAGGGAGCTAAAACTATCCAGTGGAAAAAAGACAGCATTTTTAATAAATGGTGCTGGCACAACTGGCAGTCAACATGTAGAAGACTGCGAATTGATCCATTCCTTTCTCCTTGTACAAAGCTCAAGTCTAAGTGAATCAAAGACCTCCACATTAAACCAGAGACACTGAAATTCATAGGGGAGAAAGTGGGGAAAACCCTGGAAGATATGGGCACAGGGATAAAATTCCTAAACAGAACACCAATGGCCTGTGCTGTAAGGAAATCTCAAAAAAATTCTAGCATAGACTCTATTCTGTGGTTTACTCTTACAAAGAGTGTTTTAATCAGATGTAGCAAACTGAGAAATGAAAAATACAGAATGTATTATTCAAAAATTAAAGGAGCACCAGAAAGTGGAATGGAGCTAAATACTGTGTTCACAGATGTTAAATGGAATTAAGGGAGTGGTGACCTCAGGGAAAGATTCCACCCAACTAGGCTTATTGTTTATGTGTTTAGAGTTGAAAGATAAATAATTTTATCATTTTAGGTATTAATATTCTCTGGTTATTGCATTCATTTGGATATAAGGAAATATGATTATGTGTCAAGGTGACAAGGGGTGAATCATGATGACTACTCTCAGTTATCATCTTGACTATATCTGGAATGAACTACAATTCAGAAATGGGAGGCACACCTGTGATCCAGATCTTAGGCTGGAACACAGAGGCTTTGAGTCTGGATCTTAACTCACAGTGGCACTGCTTATAAAGATCTTGTGAAAAGCAATTAGAGAAAAGCTAGGTCTAGGTGTGGTGGTACAAGGAAACAGGAGACTGGGGCAAACAGATCTCTGAGATCAAGGTCAATTTACAAAACAAGTCCCAGGACAGACAAGCTTAGAGAGTGAAGGAAACCTTTGAAGACAGAAAGCTGGTAAAGATGTAATAGAAAAAGAGACCCATATTTCAGGCCCAGCTAGTAGCTGAAGTTGGCAGCTTTGGCCACATGGCACTGCATTTTGAGGCAAGAATAGAAGGGGTTAGAGGGACAATTGATTATGGTTAGCTGGAGTTAAGAAAATAGGTTAAGCTTTTTGTCTTTTACTATGTATTATAATTCTGAATGCGGGCTTTGGGGGCAAGAACAGGAGTCTGCATGTAATCCCAGTGACTCTGCCCCAAGTTATTTCTAATCAGTGGATAGAGGAGGGGAGGGGAACAAGTGAAGCCCTGAGAGCTAGCAGAAAGAGGGGAAACAGGCAAGCTTGGGAAGACAGAGATGGGGGACCCTCCAGAATGTACCCAAGACCTGGGAGGTGAGAGATGTCCAGGATTCAAAGGAAAGATCTTAGATGAAATGCCCAAGTGTGGGGAGAGGGAACTTGTAAAGTCTATCTCCATTAGAAAGACAGAGTATCAAGTAGAGGGATGGGGTTGCCTATATCTGGGTAGGATAGTCAAAAAATCCTACCCAGAATTGTTCCTGTCTAAAAGAACTGCAGGGACAAAAATGGAGAAGAGACTGAGGGGAAGGAGGTTCAGTGACAGGCCCAAATTGAATCCAGCTCAATGGGAGACTCCAAGGCCTGATACTGTTACTGATGCTGTGGTGAGCTTGTAGACAGGACCTTGTCAGGGCTGCCCTCTGAGAGGCCCAACAGGCAGCTGAAAGAGTCAAATGCAGATACTTGCTCTCAAGCAATGAACAGAAGCTGGGAACCCCTGTGGTTGAATTGGGGAGAGTCTGGAAGAAGCTGAAGAGGGTGAGCCCATAGGAAGACCAGGAGTCTCAGCTGACCTGGACCCCTGGGATCTCTGAAATACTGTGGCTACAACCAGATAAGCATACAATAGCTGATGTGAGGTCCCTACACACATATACAAAAGGGTTGCTTGGTCTGGTCTTAGTGGGAGAAGACAGACATAATTGCCTAATCCTTGAGAGACTCATGGTCCCAGGGAGTGGGAAGGTCTGGTGGGGAGTGGGAGGTTGTGGGATGGGAACAGTGTCTTGGGAGACTGGGGAGGAGGAATGGGATGAAGAACAGGTGTAGGGCAGACCAGGGGGATAATGACTGGACTGTAAAAAAAGATTTACACACACACACACACACACACACACACACACACACACACACACACACACACACCGGCCAATATCTGCACAGAAGAGACATAGATGTGGTTTCTGTTTTCTGAGCCTGGAGTTGGAGGAAGTAGGAGAAGAACAAGCAGGAAGGAGAAATAGATGCCACATGGCCCGGTGAGTTAGTTAATTAGAGTTAAGAGTAGCCCAGTTGAAACAGTGAATAGTGATAACTAAGGGTTAGGAATGTTGATTCTCATAGCATGGCCACTAGGTATCTGCACAGCTCTGTGCTGCTTACACACACACACACACACACACACACACACACACACACACAGAGAGAGAGAGAGAGAGAGAGAGAGAGAGAGAGAGAGAGAGAGAGAGAGATTTATATCTCCTATGTATGCTTTTCATTTAGGAACTCAATATCAAAGGCACGTAGTAACCCTGTGTTGGAATTCAAATCTTTTCTTTTTCTTTTTCCAAATTTTTATTAGATATTTTCTTAATTTACATTTCAAATGCTATCCCAAAAGTTCCCTCCCCCCTCCCACCGCCCTGTTTCCCTGCCCACCCACTCCCACTTCTTGGCCCTGGTGTTCCCCTGTATTGGGGCATATAAAGATTGCAATACAAAGGGGCCTCTCCTCCCAATGATGACCGGTTAGGCCATCTTCTGCTACATATGGAGCTAGAGACACGAGTTCTGGGGGTTCTGGTTAGTTCATATTGTTGTTCCTCTTCTAGGGTTGCAGACCTCTTCAGCTCCTGGGGTTCTAGAGTGATTAAGAAGAGACCAGGATTACTGAGGTGAAGTCTGAGAATTGTTTTCTGAGAGACAAAGAAACTGTGTTCTCGAGAGATCTTATTCTGGCAGACAGAGTTGGTAAGCAGTAAGCATTGCCCAGGTGTTAACTGGTTTCAAAAGCAAGGGGAGGCATAGAGAACAAGCAATACAGAACACTGTGAGAGGCCAGGAATGGCCATTGGTGAAGGTGTACCCTCAGTGGTAGATGAAGTCTCATGACTGAAGGGGTCATGCAGAGAAGTTGAGGCTTGGCATTATGAAGAGAGCCTATGAAATGTTATTGGTGAAAGTGTAACCTAATTGCAGTAGAAGACTCCAGCATATTGGAGGTGCTCTCACTATGCTATAAACAGTAAGAATAGCAGCAGCACTGGAGAGGGATCAGCCAGAGAGAGACTAGACTGCTGCAGAGGGCAGAGTTGGAGAAGTGAAGGATCCAAGATCATGTACAGATTTCAAACACTGGAATAGGAAGCTGTAAAATTGAAATTGACTTAGCATCCCCCCCCCCCCCACCAAAATTGGTAGAGATATCAGTGTTCTAAGAAATCTGCTGAGGAAAGCTGCTAACATGGGGTAGAAACAGCCCAAGAGAAAGAATTGTGTTGTAGTCAACAAAGCTAAAAGGAGTTGGATATCAGACATGGAGATGCAGAATTTGGAGTTTTCCCAGCTGGTTTTCTATATTGCTTTGGTCCAGTATTTCCTTGCTATGACATTTTGGAATGGTAATATATATCCTGTGATTTTGGAAATATTTAATCTGCTTTTAAAGTTTGATTTTATAGGAAATTATAGTTAGAGATTGGTAGGAATCTCAGAAGAGAATTTGAACTTTGGACTTTTTAACATTGTTGAGATCGAGAGAGTCTATGGGGACTTTTCAAGTTGGACTACATGCATTTTGCCTCATATTATAACTACAAGCTCATTGGGAACAGGTAGGGGAATGTGGTGGTTTGAATAGTTTTGGCCCCATAAACGCATGTGTTTGAGTGATTGACTCACAGGGAATGGCACTATTAGGAGTTATAGCCTTGTTTGAGTAGATGTGTCCTTGTTACAAGAAATCTGTTAGTGTGAGGTGTGTTTTGAGGTCTATATCTTCAACTATTCTTCCTATAAAAAAGTAATTTGGTTGTTTATATTCAGTAAAGACATCTCTGGCATCTTGAGAGGTAGCACAACTCGCATTCGGCACCTATCAAAAGCTAAATGAAGAATAAAACATGACCATGTAGGAACTGAAATGAGAACAGACAAGCATGTTCATCAGAAAGTAGATCAAGCACAACTACAACAAAGGCCCAGCTTTACAGCATAGCAAGCAAAGCAATTATAGAATACAATGACATAGTAACATGTCAAGTGTTCAGCAAGAAAGTTTGTTCTGGCCAAAGTGTAGAAATCCCACTCTGCTATTAGTACTCAAGGTAGGTAGAACGCAATGAGGATAAATAGGAAAAGACAAAGGAAACTACAACGGGAGCAACTCAGCCGAGTTACAGCAAACTCAAAATTAAGAATATAAGTAAAGGTTCTCATTAAGTATCAATCAGTCAGTTGAGTAAGGGAGGACTCTACCCCAAATCATAAAATGTAGAAGCTCCTGAGGAAGAAACATTTGCCAAACACATAATGATTTTCTCTTAAAAATAGCTATAAGAAATATGCCTGCAACAAAACAACATCCAGGGGAAAAGCAGCAGGAAGTTGAAATCTTTCACTTCACTGTGGGATTTATATGAACAGCTACAGAAAAAAATCTACAGAGCCATGAAGGACTCCAATAGACACAGTACCTCTGAAATGGTTTTAGAATTAACTCACAACTGGAGGGAGATGAAGGCCATACTCTGACTAGAGATATAGGCTGTTTTCTCTTGCCACCAACTAGAGAGATGATTTTAGAAAAATACTGTAGTTATATACACATCAATTTCCTCTCTACAAAAAAGATAATTTGAATATTGTTATTTTTAAGATATTGTCTGGGGAAAAGTCTTATGCCAGTATTACCATTAGAAAATTATTTTTAACCCTTACTTATGAATAATAGTGTTTATTTGGAAAGCTTAGCTATCATTTCATATGTGAAACTATGGTTGCAAACAATTATACATTAAAGTTGTGCATTCTACTTATGTCAATGAAGCTGGATATTTTACATATGATTTCTAAACTTCTGGGATAAGATGCCAATGTGTTAAATTTATATATACTGAAAATGTCTCATAATTTATAGGTTAATTCTATACCGATAAAATAGTAAATAAACTTCTATTCCTAGTTGTAGGACACCTGTAAGTATAAATAAACTAAAGGAGAATATCAGTGAGTCCATCACTATTACCAAGCACAAGATCATTCACTACAAAAGCCTACGTAAGTAGAGCAGAAAATCATTTCATTGTTTTTGTATTTTGTTTCCTTGTTTCTTTCCATGTTATCCCCTCTAATCTTTGGTTCTCAACTAACCAGGTTCTGGTCACTAGCTGTATAGACAGTGAAGAACTTGGACTATCTCTCATGGCATAGACATCAAGTTCAATACATGGGAGCAGGTGATGAGACCCATAGACAGACATTATGGCAAGAGTCTAAATTGGATGTCTGCATTGGGTTTCTCCCTTTGGGCATCTAGGACTCTTATGGAAGAGGAAAAGGAAATTTGTAGTAGTCCGAGGGTATGGAGGACACTGGGAGCCCACCAAATCAATTAAGCTCACAGAGATAACAAAAACAGTGGGCTCACAGACTGCAGTGGCAAGCACAGGGCCAGCAAGGGTCTGCACCAGATCCTCTCTGTATGGTAGGGTGCTAGTTTGGTATTCTTGTGAGATACACAACAGTGAAATCAGGTGTTTCTGTGACTCTTGCTGCTATTGGGACACTTTTTTTCTATTTAGCTGCCTTGTCCTACCTCCATGGGAGAGGTATTCCCTGTCATATAGAACCTTGTTTTGTCCTATTGCCTCTTGGAGGCCTGTTCTTTTATGAAGAGGAAGTGGAGTTGGAGTGGATTTATGTGATCGGCAGGTGTGTATGGGGAAGCTGAGAGAAGTGGAGATAGGGAAATCTATGGTCACATTGTATTTTGTGGTAAATGAATATATTTTCAGTAAAAACTTACATATCACACCATTATTATTGTTTTCTAACTCCAGGGTTGTCTTCCTTTGTGATTTCTTTATTGTTTTTATTTCCATTTTTAGATCTTGAATGTTTTTGTTCATTTTCTTGCTTGTTTGCTTGTATTTTCCTGTAATTCTTTAAGGTATTTTTGTGTCTCCTCTTTAAGGGCTTCTACCTGTTTACCTGTGTTCTCCTGTATTTTTTCAAGGAAGTTATTTATGTCCTTTTTGAAGTCCTCTATCATTGTCATAAGAATAACATGAACTAACTAGTACCCCCTGAGCTCATGTTTCTAGCTGCATATATAGAAGAAGATGGCCTAGTTGGCCATCAGTGGGAAGAGAGGCCCCTTGTTCATGCAGACTTTATATGCCCCAGTACAGGGGAACGCCAGGGCCAAGATGTGGGAGCAGGTGGGTAGGGGAGCAGGGTCGGAAGGGGGTAGGGTATAGGGAACTTTCTGGATAACACTTGAAATGTAAATGAAGAAATTATCTAATAAATGTTGGAAAAAAAAAAAAAAGAAATGATTTTAGATTTGAGTCTTGCTTTTCTGGTATGATGGTGTATCCAGAATTTGCTACTATGGGAGAATTGGGTTCTGATGATACCAAGTAATCTTGTTTTCTGTTGCTTATGTTCTTATGCTTGCCTCCTGACATCTGATTATCTCTCCTGGTAACTGCTCTTGCTATATTTGACTGAAGCCTGTCCTTCCTGTAATCCTGGTTGTGTCAGAACTCCTCAGAGTCCAGCTGCTTCTGTGATCCTGAGCTTCTGGATATGTCAAGAGTTTTTGGGAGTCAAGCTGTCTCTGGGACCCTGAGAATCTGGTGTGACCAAGCTCCTGGGATCCTGGGNTCTGATTATCTCTCCTGGTAACTGCTCTTGCTATATTTGACTGAAGCCTGTCCTTCCTGTAATCCTGGTTGTGTCAGAACTCCTCAGAGTCCAGCTGCTTCTGTGATCCTGAGCTTCTGGATATGTCAAGAGTTTTTGGGAGTCAAGCTGTCTCTGGGACCCTGAGAATCTGGTGTGACCAAGCTCCTGGGATCCTGGGATCCTGGGATCCTGGGATCCTGGGATCCTGGGATCCTGGGATCCTGGGATTCTGTGATACTGGGTGAATTGGAGCACCTGACATTTGAGCCCCCTCTGGGTGCTGTGGGACTGGCTGTGGAGTTTGCACCCAAGGTAAACTGGTGCAGATCAGAAGCTACTCGAGCCACTGATAGGGTGGATTTCCTGGGTCCCTGGATTCTGCTGGTACCAGTTACTCCTGGTAGTGTTGGAACAGATGCTGTGTCCTCAGCCCTGATTCTAGGATCCTGGGTTTGCTAGTGTGCCTGGGATTGGAACCTCCTCTGTGTGCTGTGGAACTGGCTGCAGAGTTTGTGCCCAAGGTACACTGGTGCAGCTGCTTTCTAATTTCTATGATATATTTCTATGATATTTCTAGCAATTGATTCTAGGGTTTGGATAGACTAAGCTGCCTTTGTCAAAGCTCAGTAGATGCCACAGTTGATTCTTCTTTGAGCTCACTTCTAAAATTATTATTCAAATATCATGTATGTATGTCCTTCCTATACTTTATGAATTGTTGTATCTATTCAATCCCTATACTGCTGGCTTTTGCCACTGAAGTTTTGTAGTGATTTCAGCAAGTAATTAGTGCCCAAGCTCCAAATACGATATTTAGGTACTCAGAATGTTTTGCTTTCTCACAAAAGCTTTAGGATTAAACTATCACTGTGGATAGCAAAACAATCTAGAATTTTGTTTATCTATCTATCTATCTATCTATCTATCTATCTATCTATCTATCTATCTATCTATCTATGTATATATGCCTCTGTATGTATATATATATTTGTTTTCACATGTGTGTATATGTCAGGTTGCATTTTGTGTGGTTAGAGGACGACTTGCTAGATTTAGTTCTCTCATCCACATGGATCTGAGGAATTGAACTCACATTATAGGCTTAGTGACAAGCACTATAACCACAGAATCATCTTGCCAACTGTTTTTTGTTTGTTTATTTTGATGACACTGAATATGCATACCATGTTAGGCTAAATAATTTTTCTCATTTAAATAATTTATTATTATTTTTCCTTCAATAATGTTTATGTTTTCCTTATATAGTCTTGGTACATGTCTTAGTCAGGGTTTCTATTCCTGCACAAACATCATAACAAGAAGCAAGTTGAGGAGGAAAGGGTTTATTCAGCTTTCACTTCCAAACTGTTGTTCATCACCAAAGGAGGTCAGGACTGGAACTCACAAAGGGCAGGAAGCAGGAGCTGATGCAGAGGCCATGGAGGGATGTTACTTATTCGTTTGCTTCCCCTGGATTGCTTGCTCAGCTTTCTTTCTTTCTTTCTTTCTTTCTTTCTTTCTTTCTTTCTTTCTTTCTTTCTTTCTTCCTTCCTTCCTTCCTTCCTTCTAATTTTTTGCATTCTTTTTTTATTAGATATTTTCTTTATTTACATGTCAAATGCTATCCCAAAAGTTTCATTTACCCTCCCCCTGCCCTGCTCCTCTACCCACCCACTCCCACATCTTGGCCCTTGCATTCCCCTGTACTGGAGCATATAAAGTTTGCAAGACCAAGGGGCCTC
>LR749515.1:737303-785218 GCA_902729485.2 Mus minutoides | reverse complement strand
CATTGATGTTAAGAGCTATTAAGGAAAAGTGATTGTTGCTTCCTGTTACTTTTGTTGTTAGAGGTAGAATTATGTCTGTGTGGCTATCTTCTTTTGGATTTGGTGAAAGAAGAGGACACACAGGGTATGCACTCACTGATAAGTGGATATTAGCCCAAAAGCTTAGAACACCCAAGATACAATTCACAGACCACATGAAGCTCAAGAAGATGGAAGACCAAAGTGTGGATGCTTCAGTCCTTCTTAGAAGGGGGAACAAAATACACACTAAAGGAAACAGGGAGACATAGTGTGGAGTAGAGACTGAAGGAAAGGTCATCCAGAGACTGCCCCACCTGGGGACACATACCATATACAGTAACCAAACCCAGACACTATTGTGGATGCCAGCAAGTACTTGCTAACAGGAGCTTGATATAGCCGTCTCATGAGGGACACAACAAGTACAGAGGCAGATGCTTCAACATGGGGTCCCCAAGGAGGGGTTAGAGAAAGGACTGAAGGAGCTGGAGGGGTTTGCCACACCATAGGAAGAACAGTATGAAACAACCAGACCCTCCAGAGTTCCCAGAGACTAAACTTCCAACCAAGGAGTACACATGGAGGGACACCATGGCTCCAGCCACATATGTAGCAGAGGATGGCCTTGTCAGGCATCAATGGGAGGAGAGGCCTTTGGTCCTGTTAAGGCTCAATGCCCCAGTGTAGGGCAATGCCAGGGTGTGGAGACAGGAGTGTGTGGGTGGGTGGGGAAACACCTTCATTGAAGCAGGGGGATGGGGATGGGATAGAGGTTTCCAGGGGTAGAGTAACTGAGAAAGGGAATATCATTTGAAACGTTAATAAAGAAACTATACAATAAAAAAGAAAAGAATAAAAAGCCAAATAGATACACTGTTTTTAACTTTGATTGCCTTGTGGCAAACTAGACCTTCAGAGCACAACATGTTACTCAGTTGCTACTTTATCTAAGATCATCTCTTCCACCCTGCTCAGCTTCCTTGCTATGTCTCAAAGCCACTTAAAATTACTAGGTGGGTTATCTTTACCTAACCTCTCATGGGTATGTTTACAAAATACAGGAGAATGTGAGACAACAGCACAAGTCTTGACTGGCTTTGTCACTTCATTCTCCTCCAGATTGAAAAATGGGGAAATTTCGCCTCATACCTGACCTACAGTGGCCAGGTCATCAAGGTCTAGAGATGGCTCCTTGATAGCAGCAAGTACCGTTCTTTATCTTCAAGCTATGCATTTTCTAATAACTAAAATATTTATTTGATGGAGATTTACTTTGTCACTATTAGAATTTATATCTATGACAAATTTTAGAAAGATGATTTGTTTTGACTTATGGTTTATACTGGTCTTTTATCCACTTTTCTATTGAAGTGAGAGTCATTTAGAAAGACGATTTCTACCAAATGAAATAGAAAATTACCAAGGCTTAGGTATATTGAGAGTGTCATCAAGTGTCAATTCTATTGGTGAGTCCTAGACACATATGCACATGAGCAAAACAAAAGGAAGTTTTTTTTATTGAATCTTTCACACACACACACACACACACACACACACACACACACACACACACACATATATATATATATATATATATATATATATATATATATATATATGCATATATACACATATATTAAATCTCTCATATATAATACATATTACAGAGAGAAATCATATATATGCATGTATATATATATGAGAGAGAAACATATATAAAAATATATAATGAGAAGTCATTGGTTTGAGAAAGAGTAGGGAACACAAGAGGAGTTCAAAGGAAAAGGAGAGATAGAATATAAATATAGAATTGATATATGACAGTCTAAAACATAAATAGAATATTTTAAAAGATTAAAGTTTCTGCAGAATACACTGTTTATCCTCAAAGTAAGGGGGCTTTACTGAGACCTTAAGGCCTGAAGAGGAAGCCCTAGAACAGACATGTCAGCTGTGAGAGTAATGACACTTTGCTGAGATTTAAAGGCATGAAGAGTGGAACCTAACATATGTATTAAAAAAAAAAAAAAGGAGATGGAAGCGAAGGTGAATAAGCATTAAAGGAAATGCCATGCTTCGGGGATTCAGAGAAAATTTATCCAAAGAACTATATGGTAAGTGTTTCAAAACTATTTGTAAACCAGACATTAAGACTTCAATATGATTTTGTCTTATACTTTGTATTAAGAATTTCTGTTATACAAACATACATTCAAAGATGAAAATATTTGATGTTTTAAATGTTTTTTCATGTGTGGTGATGATAGGATATTAATATGTTGTAATGCTAAATCATCATTAATGTGTTTCTTCTCACTTAACTTTCAAAAAAAAAAAAAAAAAAAAAAAAAAAAAACAAAAGTGGTGTGTTTGTAATTGAAGACTTAGAATTCTACCACAAAATGAGATTTTTTTTTTTAAATTCTATCCTACAGGGAACTGATACCTAAGGAAAGCTTTTGAGTCTTTTTCAAACCAGCATTTCAAAGGATCTTTACTAACTGAAAGTTAGATTTGTCTTGGCAGATTCTTCCACTGAGTTCAAAGACAACTCTATATTTGACCCCATATGTTTTTCTGTCTTTAGATATGCTGTAAAGCATGTGGGATTAATGAGAAATGTGAATAAAAAGGCCTTGAGTCCTGAAAAACATCATAAAGCCAGCCAGACTATTGAAATTGGCAGTAGTTGCTTGTGGTGAGAGTCAAATGAAGTTCCAGGCACACTAGTCTGACAGGTGACATTTTATTTGATGCTTGTTTGCAGGAGGATGCACCCAAATGTTTAAAATCTGCTTTCTACAGCTCCAGTTGCTTTACTCTCCACACGCCTCCTAGTGATCACAAAAAAATAATTTTCCATACTTTGAAATTTAGAGAATAACAAATAAATATTATTATTGAGGTAGTAATACTGAGTAAATACTAGATGATCTGTACTCAAAATCTGATCTTGCTAACATCAAATTCTTGCTTTCCTGGTGAAGTACAGATTGAGCATTCTTGCACACTGTCTCAATGTCTCAGCTTGGCCTGCTACTGACCCTAGGCCTCTGTGCATTTGTTCTACCACAACTGCTGTTACCAAGACTGACCTGTATTGCTTAAGCCTGAGAGGACCACTGTGACTCTGCTTCTCCTCCTCACAATTGCCTCTGGATGAAGAACTGGCGTGAAACCTGCTCCAAAGCTAGGAATATTGCTGTCAACATTGACAGATAATGGGACATGAGAGGTGACAACATGAAGCACATGATTTACTTCCTCATTATTCTTTGTGATATATATTTCATGGGCAAGTTTACTGCATCTGAAAAGAGACCGCTGTCCAAAAAACAAACAAACAAACAAACAAACAAGCAAACACACACACAAAACCAACCACCAAACAAACAAACAAACAAACAAACAAAAAACTCTGCACATTTTTGGGAATCAGTTGTACAACACCACCACAGATTTATTTTTTGTCATCCTATGGTCACTTCCCACATCACTGGAACAAAGACAACTCTTCTTATTAACCAGATAGCCAATTCATTCATCTTAAACCAGATTTTCCTGTCATTAAACCTTGTTCATAATCAAAAATATAAGCTATCAGATAGAAACGATACATTTATTCTCTCCCTTACTTCAGCCTTTCATTTAATATTTACTAGTTTATTTTTCTGAGCATTTAAAGTAGGCATTTGACACATGTAAAATTATTACCATTCCCTGTTCTCAAAATATAGTATTAAAAAAGAATGGTATGAAAGCAAAGACAAGAAGATTTTTCCTGATGCTCAGAAAATAAATTAAACAACATGGGGTGACATAGGCAGGAGAGTCAGTTCTGTTACATATAAGTACAGATATTTGACTGAGTTATAAGACAAGTAGAAAAATGGTGAAGTGACTCCGAGTGTTACCCAAGGAGACAAGAACAGAGCAGAGTTTTAAATGGGGTTGTGTGCAATAAGCCACAAGGGCAGCAGAAATGGGTTCTTGCTGTATATTAGAGGCAACATTTACAGGTTGGTCAATTTTAATTAAATGGTCATGCTGGACTTCCTTTATGAACTCCCTACCTCAGGACAATTATACTGAACTTGGTTCTCTCTGAAGCTACATAGCTTGATTAATTCCTTACCAATAATATCCCAGGTCACAGAACACTTCTTCCTGAAGCTTCCCTGTCAAGGAACTAAATAGTCTTCCTATACCCAGTCTTTACTTATGTCACCTTCCACCAAATCACTTTTGTTTCATGTTTAAAAATCTGTGACTATGTGGCTTTTAAATTATTGATATATTGTCTGTTCTTAGCTAACAATTTATTAGCTCTGCTAAAAGGGAAATGAGTATCACGTGGAACTGATTCAAAATTATATAGGTGCATATATATATATATATATGCAGAGAGGGAGAGAGAGAAAGAGAGGGAGGGAATTAGGGAGAGAAAGAGAGAGAGAGAGAGAGAGAGAGAGAGAGAGAGAGAGAGAGAGAGAATTAAATGTTTCCAGTATAAATGATAAAGAAAATTTATTCTGAAGGAAAAGGGAAGAGCTCCATTAGAAATGTTCACCTCCATCTTGGGATGAATAAATTTTAAGGAAGTTAAGGAAGACTGGATAGAGTATAACAACATCTACAGGGTGAGAAGGAATGTGAAGTGAAACAGAAAAATATCCAAGCAAGTTCACTCCGCTGAAACGTAGTGAGAATGGCAAGAAGCATGAATCTGGTCAAAACCCCACAGGTAATCATGCTGTAAGACCTTCCAGCTAAATTGTAAGCTCAAAAGCACAAAGACCATTGGTGGATGCACTTAAGGAGATGAAATGATCAGATTTAAAGTACTTCACCTGCAGTTCAAAGGTAGGTGTGGAGTTATGATTGAGACCACTGTGTTGATACTGATGTAAGATCCCAAAAGAATTGGAAAAGAGTCCAAACAATCAAATGCTGGCATATAGGGAGAATTAGTGGTATAACGGAAATATAGGTGAATAAGAAAAGACTGAAAAATATTGACAATGCAAACATACAAAACTTTACATAAAAGGAAATTCTAGTTTCATAATTGGAGCCTATTAAATACAAGAAACCAAATACAAACAGTTCTTGACAGTAAACTTTTTGTTAGACATTTCATGTGAAATTTTACTATAAGTATAAATCATTAATGTATAGAAAGAACTAGAAAAAATTGTTAGTATAGTAAACATCTGCCAAAAATTTAAGCAATCATAATAAAAAAACATGGTAGATATATCTTGCAAAGGATTTCAGTAAAAACAACAAAGAGGAAATATGGAAAGTTTTATCATGCCTATGAGGATAATTTGCAAAGTCCTTCCCAATCTTCACAATCCTTTTCTGTAGGCCTTAAATGTCTGTCTTATCAACTCCTCTATCCCAGTCCACTCCTGGGCACTGTTCTCTCCGATTGGAAGCCTCCTGACTCCACTTCTCCTTTAATTCCATAGATATATTTGGGAGGTAACAAGATAAGGCATGGTACATGACCACTCTTCAGTGGCAACTATGAAATCTGCAACTCAATTGCTTTCCTTTGTGACATGAGGTACTTTCCCTTCAGCAGACTGGTATTGCTGGGATGGGAAGGACCTTTTATCAATGACCTCTGTGTCTCTGACACATAAACCAAAATGTGGAGTTTAGTAGCACATTTGTATCCATTGTTGGAACAAAAACCATAAAAAACATGCACTTTCAACTTAGGAAGTCAGTACCCTGGACAGAAACATGACTCATGTGATTCTGTGAAAGACAAGGCCTAACTTTTATTTCTCAGGAAACATAAATAAATAAATAAATAAATAAATAAATAAATAAATAAATAAATAAATGGATAAATAAATAAATAAAGGCATTTTACAGATGAACTAGGAAACACATGAAAATGCCTCCTTAACAAGTATTTTTCTTTGTTCTGATCATGTTCATTATTCCTCCTCCTAATCTTCTAGACCCATGTGCAGCCCAAACATAAAATTGTAACATAGACTACACATTTAGATAACTGGTATCCCTTGAAACAATACCTAAAAATGTCAATAATGCCTTGACTAGAGTTAGAGAAATATTTGTTAACAAATCGTATGATATTTTCAAAACTGACATTCCACGTTTAAAAACATGAAGTGATGTGAGCACATCTGAAGCTCTTTATATGGTGCAAGATTCTCTGTTTAAAACTAACTACATATGCTCCTCTTTTTAATCACTCATCAACTAAGATAACCTAGAAAGAATTCATTATATATTTGTCATATTATTCTATGCATCAAGTACTCATTTCTTCATCATTTAACCTTTCTAATACAATTATTTATTAAACAATTCAAATATTCAACCATACTCTTAAAAATACGGAATCAGCTTCTTATAATTCAGTATCTAATACTAATTCAGTATGAATCTCAAGTAATTTCCTTCGTTCCAATTAAGGATATTATTTATTTTTGTGAAGAAATAATAAAAGTTTTATGAAAGCCAAAATCTTCCAAACCTAGTTTTACTACTCATCAGGGTATGTGTGTGTGTATATATATATATATATATATATATATATATATATATATATATATAAAGTTCAATAATCTCACACCAATTCACTCTTTATATTAACAGTATACATATCAAATACTAACACTTTGAAAAATGGAGAAACATATTCCAGTATGAAGCAAACAACTAAAAATTAAAATTGTCATAGCTGCCAAGTGTCACATACATAAGGCACAAGAATAATTGTGTCTAAATTTGTATTTGTGCAAAAATGAATTAATTGCATTATTTCATCTATTATATTGCTTATTGTAATTATCTAAATATGTATGCCACTGGCAAAAAGCATTCTCTATCACCTTAAACCTAATTATTCTAGATAGAATAATTGTTTAAGATATGTTCTTTAGAGAAATATAATCAAGGAGATGAATGTGTATGTATGTATGTATATATATATATATATATATATATATATATATGCACATAAACATATATGAATATATATCTACTATATATTTGCATATATATATATGTGCATATATGTATATATAGTCTCAAATTTGATTTTGTGTGCTTTAATATAATGATGGCCAAATCTCATCTGAGAAACTGAGAACCCAATACTATGTGTTTGAAGCTGGGTGGGTGCCTCAACAGTCAGATAGTCCCAGAACAGGAATAGATGTGGCTCATTAGGTGACAAAGACCCAGTATGACTCTCTCTACAGGGCAAGATGACTCGCAGTCTAGTAAAGAAAGCCAGAAATTTACTGGCGCCTCACTGGTCCACAATGAAAGTTTCACAACACTTGTTCTACTATCAGCAAGGGAATCCACAGTAGCAGCAGCAACAATAACAGGGCAGATCAACTGAGGTAGCAACAGGGAAGGGATGAGAGCAAAAGGTTAGAGTAAATCTCCCTCTAAAATGCCCTGTTTCACTAGGAAGCTACCAGAATTTACCACTCAGACTTGTGGAAAGTGGCCTTTCCACATCAATCGAGAAAACTGGGTTATTTCTTCAGATGAAACTCCCTACTCAGATGATTCTAATTTGTTGCAAATTGGCACTAAAACCAATCCCCAAAACTTGGGGGAGGAGAAGAATATGATCAGAATATATTTAAGCTTAAAATTTGTTTTAAATAATATACATGTTAATTAAAAAGAAAAATAAAGGGCTGGTGAGATGGCTCAGTGGGTAAGAGCACCCGACTGCTCTTCTGAAGGTGCTGAGTTCAAATCCCAGCAGCCACATGATGGCTCACAACCATCCATAACGAGATCTGGCACCCTCCTCTGGAGTGTCTGAAGACAGCTACAGTATACTTACATATAATAAATAAATAAAATCTTTAAAAAAGAAAAAAAAGAAAAAGAAAACCAAGCAAAATAGAAAGAAAACATAATTAACATATCCACAGTTGGTATTACAACCATATAATAACATATATAAATTATGGAAAAGAGTTGATGGCTCAACAGACAAAATCACACAATCATGAAGACCAGAGTTCAGATCCCTAGAAATCCATGTGTGCTGAGTATAATCTGTAATTCCAGATTCAGAAAGTAGACATGGGGTTCATGAGATTGACTAGAAGGATTAGCCATATTAGTGAGATCTGGGTTAGACTGAGGTACCATGTCTCAATGATTAATTTGGAAGAGCATTCAAGGACTAATCCTAATATTGACTTCATGCTTTTACATTCAAGATCACACATATACACACACGTGCACACATGCACACATGCACACACATACACAAGCACAAGTTCACCCACACAAGCAAAACATTTATAGACACACATGTGACACACTAATATACTACACACACATGCACACATATGCATATATACACACAATGAATAAATATGGCATAAAACATTATATTTTAGAATATGCCTATAGAATGGAAAATGAAAATTCTAATTTTTCTGTAGATTATTTTAACCTATTTGTAAAATATTAGCTTAGTTTTATAAAAATATTCTCACTGAACACTAAAAAAAATCAATTCCTTTAGATAGAGATTAAGAAATTTATATAAGTTTGTTATTTTTAATAACCACATAAAAATTTCCAAAGTATATTATTTTGTTTCTCACTTTTTTTTTTTTTTTGGTTTTTCAAGACAGTGTTTCTCTGTATAGCCCTGACTGTCCTGGAACTCACTCTGTAGTCCAGGCTGGCCTCGAACTCAGAAATCTGCCTGCCTATGCCTCCTGATTGCTAGGATTAAAGGCATGTGCCACCATGCCCAGCTTCACTTTCTTTTGAAAATCTATAAAATATAATTGATTTTAGTAGATATCTTCTAGACTCTGTATTTATCCTAATTAGAATATTCAATCATCTATTGTATAATAATTTATATACTAGATATTAAATATATTTATATATTTATAAACATACTCATATGTAGATTTTTTCACAATTTTAATTTCACAGTTGCTTTTGAAATTAATTTTGCCCTGGTAGATCTAATGACTCAGAAATTAATTTACAAATTATCAGAACTAAATGTTCATATAGATCTAAAGAGAGCAACACTCCTTTATATCTATGCGTTATCATGCTAAGACTTAAATTGACAGCGATATATTCCTAGTTTTCCAACAAGATTTTGTTGAGTTGTGACTACTATCATAAACATTGACTAGAATATCATCTTTAAAATCTTGTTGAAACTGTCATTTAGATCACAAAGTAGTCTATTGTTAAACTGTGACTTACAAAACATTAAAACAAAGAAGCAACAGGGTATTATTTCTATATTAATTTATATGTTTATTTATTAATTTTCCAGAGATACATGCATGATTCATGCATAGATTAGACACCATGAACATTATTCCAAATATATATATACACATGCATGCACATGTACCAAAGGACACTGAAAGAGCATGAAGAGAGTTGCACTGAACATTCCTCTTCATTTTATTGATGAGGTGTACTGTTTGAACATAAGCCAAATAAACTCTATCAGTTTACTGTACAAAGTTGAATAATAAGAAAAACGTATACCTTAATAACTGCATAAAATTTTAATGCTTTCATAATGCTGTTCAATTTTATGTCCATTATTTTTCTTCTAGACATCCAGGGAGTGTTTATAAGCCTTCCCATTAATAATTTTTCAACTCAAGCTGTTTTATGTCTGAAATCAATGTTCAAAATACATCTACCTTATAGCTGTAGACCCTGAAGAAAAAAACTAAGTCAGAAAATAATGGCATCATTAAGTCCATAATTGTTACAGTTATGTTCTCCAAAATGCAGAATGTTAATGGCTATTTTCAAAATCATTATTCTTTCTAACATAACATTACTTTCTATGTTTTAAAGTCTTTAAGACTCTTCCAAAGTACATCATATTGATCTTAATTTTAATATAACACAATCCATTATGGCTCCCTTTCAGTGGATTTTTTTCATGGCTACTTGCCACAATGAACATCTATATTTCCTTTCACTATGACATTTTGGGGTCATATTTTATCATTCTATTTAGCAACATTTATAAACAATGTCCTTCTATTTTATCTTCTATAAAATCTTCACTACATTTGAGTTTATGTCTGATTCTCCCAGCCATTATCCCAAACTATCATTCACTCTACAAGTTTTTATAAAAAGCAGTTAGCTGTAAGTTCACTCTACCCTTAGATTTTAATTTATGTTCATGTTCATAATTTTTGTCAAAACTGCTTCTTTTTGCTTGTTTTTTTTTTGTGGTTTTTGTTTTTGTTTGTTTTGTTTTTCTATAAATCTCACTTTGTAAGCTCAGGTTGACCTGTAACTCACTACATAGCTCAAAGTGGCCCCAAACTCACGATCCTCCTCCATCTATTCCAGGTGCTGGAAATATACTTTAAAATGACATCAGGCTTGCAAAAAAAAATGTATTCCTTGCAAGGAAGAATAGAAAAACTAATGTAAATCATTTTGGAAGAAACAGCCATGAGGAAGGAAAAATGTTTATACAACTCTAATCTCTGAAACTTTGTACAAAATATAGTATTTAGCTCTTCTCTTATTCATGCATTAGAGAAAACATAAAGGAAAAGGAATAGATAAGCATAGGTTAAGAAACTAAGAAGTTAATCTCAGGATAAAGCAAGTGATACATTTTAATAAATCTGCATGCTTTTCAGGAGGGCCTTATCTGAAAAAAATGTATATAGAAAAAATGACCACATACACTAAACATACACATAGGCACATATATGCTTGCATGCACGCAAGCACACATGCACACACACACACACACACACACACACACACACACACACACACATACTCATGCATGCACACATGCACATAAACACACATGCACAAAGACAGATAAAGAGTCATTGTATCTTCTATTATTTTCTCGGTATGTGAAATTGGACAAATAGCGACTTCAACTAAGCCCCTAATTTTTACAAAAAAAAATCAATGAAAATTGTTACTCCATCATAGTTACTCAAATTTTACATATGATAACTGTCTTATTAAGTATATGATATTTCCTGGCCACTCTTCACAACTTCAGTGTTTTCACAAGACATTTAGTTTCTTGTATAAGGAATAAAATCAGTAGAGCTGGTGGCACAGGTATGGCATAGAGGATTGAAAAAAATCTGCTAAGATATGCAAATATTAAATAACATTCCTAGTCAAAAATTAAAAGCAGATAAATTATCAAAAATATCACTATCATTAACTGTGTCCTATCCAATGTTTTTTCAAGCTCTTAAAAAATGAGCTAGATCTAATATTAACCATTTTTATGCAAGCATAAGGACCTTAGTTCTAACTAAGTACTACATATAGGATATTTTCCTTTTTTCTATATTTAATAATAAAGATGAAGCTATAGCTCAGAAACACTCAGAATGCTTGCTTATTATATAAGGCTCTAATTTTAATCCAGAAAACCTCAAAATAAATAAATGAATAAAAGAAAAAAGATTATTAAAATACAATTAACTATTTGAATAGCAGATTGATTTGGGGGGCAGGAATGTGAAAACCAATTCTAACGCAATTCTGAATATTTTTTTAGGTTTTTGGTTTTTGTTTTGCTGTTTTGTTTTGGTTTTGAGACAGGTTTCTCTGTATAGCCCAGCCTGTCCTTGAACTCACTCTGTAGACCAGGCTGGCCTCAAACTCAGAAATCTGCATTCCTCTGCCTCCCAAGTGCTGGGATTAAAGGTATGTGCCACCTAATTTTATAGTCACTATTTTTTTAATCAGCATCTCTACATTCCCAAGAACAAATCTATTATCTTCAAGAGCAATATCAATTTCACTAAAGATTTTAGAGGGTTGACATCATACAGTTGTCTTTGTAAAACTTAATAACCCTTTTTTTCATATTTCATCTATTAGTAGTGGTATGTCTGCTCCAACTGTATTCTTTATTTTGCCTTTCATTGTCTTAGGAATCTAAAATATTTTGAAAGTAACTGTTTTATTATGTCTCCGAATATGACTAATTGATAAAATAAATGAATCCATTAAATCTAACAATGGAGACAAGAGGTTAATCTTTATCCAGACGATTATATCTTTTAACAGAGATCATGATTTACAAAATAAGATAAATATACTCACTCCTCTCTAATTCTGTCTTTCATCCTACTACAATTTTACAGAGAAGCACAGAGATATAGTTTTCTATCACACAGTAGGGTGTGTCATGCTTCCTGTACGCCATGGTGTTGAAGGAAGGGAAAGCCAACTTAAATGATGGTTATGGGATCTAGAAAAGTTTTCTTTCATTTCAGAAGAGAATTAGGGTGATTTTTCTCAGCACATATGTAAGGCACTATGTAACTTACATGTGTGTATCAGCACAGCTATAAGCCTGGAGCCTTGTAAGCTCAGTCTGAATTTAAGATCTATTTGCTAACTGTGTGAATATCCTCAGTTATTAACTGCAGTAACCTATTCATCTGTAACTGAATGTTATTATCATTCTCTTAGGGATTAATTCACATTCAAAGGATGTGTGTGTCCACTATGTATAGGCTCTTTAGATGCAGTAGAAGACGTTAGCCATAAGAGTTTTCTATGACCTGGTGGTGGTGACACATGCCTTTAATCTCAGCCCTTGGGAGGCAAAGGCAGGCAGATTTCTGAGTTCGAGGCCAGCCTGGTCTACAAAGTGAGTTCCAGGATAGCCAGAGCAATACAGAGAAACCTTGTCTTGAAAAAAACAAAACAAAACAAAACAAAAAGAGTTTTCTATGAATCCCATATGGCAAATGTTTGCCATAGAGATTCAGGCAGTCAACTGTTTTCCTAATAAAGTCTAATTTCCTAGTGCTTATAATCTGAATTTTACTGGGAATGGTCATGTTACAAAAACTGCAGTAAAAAAAAATTATAGTAAGGATAGCTATTTTTGTGTCAGGGCAAATGAACAAACTAAAGGCATTCAATCTTCCAAGCAGTGTAAGCAAAATTTTCACCTTAGGATACCTTGAAGTGTATTGCTAATGAGCCAAGTGGCTTTGATAAAAGATACAAGAGTCAGCTATTGTTGCTTCTTGGAAGAGTAGATGAAGCATGAAGTAAAGACAGAAGTAAGTTTCTTAAATTATTGACTTTATAACCTTAAATTCCAAACTCAGAGAATGTGTTGCTTACTCAAACTATACATGTTAAAATGTAGATAAAATTTGATCAGACTCTGGCGGAGAGTATGAAACATGCTTTGCTTTGTGATTGGTACAAAGACATCCATTGGAATGGTAGAACACACATATAGTATTTTACTAATCTCCAGATTTTATCTGTCTGAGAAAGAGCACAGGGCTGGCCCAGGTTTGACACGTTTCATAGCAGAAACATGCTAAATTAAACTTCTGAATTTACTCTTCTCTTTGTCTGCTAATATTTCAAAGTAGTACATGTTAACTTCCAAATTTCTCTTTTCCAACTGGGATTTTTTTCAAAGTGTCTAACAAGACACAATTTCCTTCCTAGATCTCTCCACAAATATAATGTATATACCAATTAGACCTAAAGAAACTAACAATGGAATATGAGACATTCCTTTTCAGAGAAGATTTGGTTATTCATAAAGTGTTTCAAAGCAGATAGTTTTTTTTTTTTTTTCTTCAAACCTACTTTATTAAGGGTTCTTAAATGCGTCAACCTTCCACTGACCAAAGGAAGGGGAGGAAGATGGGTAATAGGATGAGGGGAATGTAGACCTGTTTAGAAGTAGTTCTTTGGGATGATTCCAGTCTTCGTTGTCAGCAGTCCAGACCACTAGGTAAATACCAAACAAGAATCAGCAGCAGCAGCATGATCCAGAAGAAACCAGTTGGAATGAGACTGCTGAAACAGCAATAAGCACCCAGAACACCACCAGAAGGTCTTCGGTGCATTTCTCTCTGTGACGTCAAGACAAGCGAAGATCAGTGAAGAAAGCAAGGTACTAATGCAAGGGTGTCATTAGCAAAGCCCACCGATGGCCAGCAAAGAGAACCAATGCCATTGTTCCGTCCATTGTCTGCTGGGTTATGCTTATACTCCTGATGCAAACATCGCGTGTCCTCTCAAGCATTTATTCCAGAAGAACATCACATGCCCTTTCACCAGGAAGCTTCCAGGAAAACACCAAGTGTCTATTTTCATATCCTCTCACATGTCTGCTTCAGCAAAACATCCTTTCATAAGACAGTTTCCATAAAATCATCACTTGACAAAACTGAATCTCCAATGAAACAAAAAATTCCCACTTCAGCATGAATGTAAAAGTTGCACACTATACTTAATTCCCATAAGGCATCCACCAAGGCGTGTAAATACACTCTTTTAATACTTTTGATAAACCAGTGGTTTTTGTGATGCCAAGCTAAGCAGATATTTTTCTTCATTTTTATTAGATGTTTTCTTTATTTACATTTTAAATGCTATCCCCTTTCCTGGTTTGCACCCGAAACTCCCTATCCCATTCCCCCTCCCCCTTCTCACCAACCTACCCAATCCCATTTCCTGGCCCTTGCATTCCCCTATACTGGGGCATAGAACCTTCAAAGGACCTAGGGCCTCTCCTCACATTGATGACTAACTAGGCCATCCTCTGCTACATATGCAGCTAGAGCCATGAGTCCCATGATGTGTTTTCTTTGGTTGTTGGTTTAGTCCCAGCGAGTTCTGGGGGTACTGGTTAGTTCATATTGATGTTCCTCCTACAGGAGTGCAGATGTCCCTCAACAGAGAAATGGATACAGAAAATGTGGTACATATACACAATGGAGTACTACTCAGCTATTAAAATCAATGAATTTATGAAATTCCTAGGCAAATGAATGGATCTGGTGGGTATCATCCTGAGTGAGGTAACCCAATCAAAAAAGAACTCACATAACATGTACTCACTGATAAGTGGATATTAGCCCAGAAACTTGGAATACCCAAGATACAATTTGTGAAACACATGAAACTCAAGAAGAACAAAGCCCAAAGTGTAGACACTTTGACCCTTCTTAGAATTAGGAACAAAACACACATAGAAGGAGTTTCAGAGATCAAGTGTGGAGCTGAGACAAAGGATGGACCAACCACTGACTGCTGCAGCCAGGGATCCATCCCAAAATCAGCCACCAAATGCAGACACTGTTGCATATGCCAGCAAGATTTTGCTGAAAGGGCCCTGATATACCTGTCTCATGTGAGGCTATGCCAGTGCCTGGCAAACACAAAAGTGGACGCTCACAGTCAGCTATTGCATGGAACATAGGGTTCCCAATTGAGGAGCTAGAGAAAATTCCCAAGGAGCTGAAGGGATCTCCAACTCTATAGGTTGAACAACAATATGAACTAACCAGTACCCCCAGAGCTCGTGTCTCTAGCTGCCTATGTAGCAGAAGATGGCCTAGTCAACCATCATTGGGAAGAGAGGCCCCTTGGTCTTGCAAACTTTATATGCCCCAGTACAGGGGAACACTGGGGCCAAGAAGTGGGAGTAGGTGAATAGGGGTGCAGGGCAGAGGGTGGGGGAGGATATAGGGGACTTTCGGGATAGCATTTGAAATGAAAATGAAGAAAATATCTAATAAAAAATGAAAAAAAAAACATTGAATTTATGAAAGTCTTAGGCAAATTGATGGATCTGGAGGATATCATCCTCAGTGAGGTACCCCAATCACAAAAGTACACACCGTATATGCACTCACTGATAAGTGGATCTTAGCCCAGAAACTCATAATACCCATGATATAGTTCACAGAACACATGAAACTCAAGAAGAAGGAAGAATAATGTGTGGATACTTCATTCCTTCGGGGGGGGGAGGGGGATACCCATGGAAGGAGTTTCAGATAGTTTTTAACCATAAAGATTTCCAGATGAATGGTCCCTTTGCACACTAATACTCTGCTAATAGTCCCATTGGTAGTGTATTTCTGACAGGTAATTACAACTGACAATTAATTAATAGTTAAAGACAATGCCTCACTTCATAACCTACTGTCACCTGGAACTTTTTTTTTTTTTTTTAACTGATGCAAATTAGCTTACTTTTCTTGCTGGCTTTTAAAAGTGAAAAGGTCTCAGTGATTTGTGTCTCATTTGTAGTTCATCACTGTTTTTTCAGAGTTGAGAGAAGTATGTTTTGAAAGTACACTCAGGTGTCTTCCCATGTCCCCCATTCTGTTTGAAAATGCAACATTCCATGTGACAATGTTGCCTTGGCTTCTGAATTCTTTCTTTCAATATTTATTGAAATGTAGTTATGCCAGTGATGGATTCTTTTAACCTTCATGTTTCTGGAAAAGTCTATTTCACTTCTGCTTAGAAAATGAATTTTCTTTTCTTAAACTGAGTGAAAATTTCCAGTTTGTGCTTTGTTTGTTTCGGTGTGTTTTAAATGGCCGATTCTCTTTTAGTTTATATTGCTTACAAAGAAATTTGTTGTTGCTAATCTGCTGTTCCTGTTCTCAGTCTTTCTTTAGTATTTTTATTCAAATATTATGGAAATTCATGTTATTCTTTCTTTAGAAGAATTCTTCCTGTTAATGGGTCAACTTGAGTTTCTTAATTATTTTTTTATCAAATATAGAGGTTATTCCACTGTATTTCTTAAAATAATTTTAAGCTGTTTCCCCTTCCCAGAAGATCTATGATTACCCCTTTTAGCAGTCCTTGTTACTTAACCTCTCTGGGTCCATGGATTATAGCATGATTATCCTCTACATAACAGCTAAGGCTCATTTACAAGTGAGTACACAGCAGGATTTTCTTGCTGAATTTGGGTTAAGTTATTCAGGATGATCTTTTCTAGTTCCAAACATTTGCCAGAAAATGCCATTCTTAATGGCTGAATAATACTCCATTATGTAAAGGTTCTCTCTGGGTTTGTTTGTTTTGTTTTTTGTTTTTTGTTTTTTTTAATTCGTTTTTCAATAGGGGGATATCTAATTTGTTACAGATTCTGGCTATTATGAATACTATTGAAATATGTGTGTCCACTGGATAAATATATATATATATATATATATATATATATATATATATATATATATATATATATATATATATATATATATTAAAGAAAATAGAGGAGGTGTTGGTCTGGGGAGAGAGGAGGTCAGGGGAAAGCCTAGAAGGAGTGGAGAGCAGGGACAACTGTGGTCAAAATGTAATGTATGAGAGAAGAATAGAAGTTAAAAGATAAATAAATAAATAAATAAATAAATAAATAAATAAATAAATAAATAATAGCAAAACAGTACTTAAGGAAAATGATAATACTTTCAAGAATCACATTTCTAGGACACTTCTGTATTTGGCCATTAGGAGTCTCATAGTTCATGAATAATCTGTGTGTGTGTGTGTGTGTGTGTGTGTGTGTGTGTTTCTGTGTGTGTCTTTTCATTCTTTAAAATCTTGTTTCACATTGCGCACTTTCTTCTGTAGTGACGTCCATGTAGTTGATGCAAAGCAGAATATTTTCTCCTTGGAAAATATATTCACAACTTTTCTGATAATATTTAACATCCTCAGCCATTCCTATAGCCTCTTGATCACATGATATACATTGTTTTCTTTGTGGTTGTGTGTGTGTATACATTGTCACCTGGGTGTATTGATATGGAGACCGGAGGCCAGAGGTAGAATGCACGTATCTTCCTCTATTAGTTTCTACCCTAGGTATTTAGACATGGTCACTCTGTGATTTTATGGTCCTCATAGAATGGCCAAAATAGCTGGCCATGGAACCTAGGTATTTGTCTGTCTTTAAACCCATAATCACCTACACAGGTTTACAAATGTATCCTACCATGCCTGGTAATTTTACATGGGTTTTAGGACTAAGTCATCTCTCAGCCCTGAATACATTTTTAAATTAGTTGGAATATAATATAATTGGGAGGGATAAATGAGAGGGTATAGAAAGGGATGAGTGAAATGGTGAAACTATATTATAATCTCAAATATTTTTAAAAACCTAAAATTAATTTTAATGCCATTTCATTAGTTTTCTTATATTTCTTTCCCGGGTTTGAATGCTTGCTAAATTATGTTTGAAGTTATGAATTAAAAACTCCAGTTCCTAGGTAATGAATTTTGAAATCATTTAAATCATAAATATTTTAAATATATATATATATGAAAATTTGGAAAATGTTCTTAAAAGCATTAGGCATACTATCATATGGAAATAGTTCTTGGATGTTGCTTTAAAGCTTCACTGGCATTTGTCTTGCTTAATTTTAGCCATAGAACAAAACAGTTCTACAGTTCTGAGTTGTGTGGTTTACAAGGTTTGTACACTGGCTGTGAGGACAGTTTCTGGGTGATCTCTTAGACATGTTTTAGCTCATTATCTCCATGTTTCAGATAATTTTCACAGATACAAGAAGTGATTAGAACCCTATTGAATATCCCTGCTGCACGCTGCAAATGTCCACGGTTTCCAGTCTGCATTATCTGCTTCTGTCCATCCTGGAAATTTCCTTCTGCTGATTGCTTGGCCTGCTGCCTTCCTCACCCTTACTCAGGATGCCTGCCAGCTCCTGCCTGCAGCCAGTGACTCTCTAGGTGCCCATGCCCTGTACTGCTGTCATCAGCATTTTTTAGCCAGGATGTAAACTGGAACATACATACATGTGTAATCTGGCTTACTTTGTTCTCTTTTTTCACTGCATGGTGTTACAATGCCATTATGTCATGTATTTCAAATTTGCAAAATATCCTTGCCAATAGGAGATTAAACCCTGTGTATTATCTTCTGCAGGGGCTTCTCTACTGTTCTAATCCTTTCATCTGTCTTAGGCTTGAAGGAAAAAATCTCTATTGATATAGTTCTATCATTATCTTTGATTTTTATTCTGTAGTGAGATTAAATTTCTTGAAAATAGTTTGTTCCTTTAGGAAATTTCTTTTAGGGTTCTCAGTCATTGTATTAATGTGTTTGCCTGATATTCATAGTGAAAGCAAAGCCAGTTTAATTCTTTCCACTTTGTACCAGTTCAAGGAGAGCTCAATTCTATTAAGTTTAAAAAAAAAAAACTTGTTTTAATTTCAGTTATTATTATTTTAAATTGTTTTACAAAGTGAGCCTTGCATGGATATTTATTTCAATAGAGGCTAACAAAAAACTAACTTCATTAGAAATAATTTTAATAGAATATTTTTGTTCTCACATTTGCTAATCAGTTATATACATCACCTTTTTAATTATTCAGTATTTATGATCAAATAATAAAAGGTTAGACTAAGGATGTCTTTCTCGTTTTCTTTTACCCATAAATCCTTTAGAATTTAAGTGTTGAAAATATTTCATTTGGGGGAAACAATATTTATTCTGTACAGGTTCAATCTGAATTTTATTTGGATACTCTGTTCAATTGAATCATGGTAAATGAAGTGAGATAGGGAGAAACAAAATTAGAGTGAGTGCAGAGGCAAGAGCAAAATAAATCAGTCAAATGTTGGGCAATGAGCCTGATGAGGAAAGGCTAAAGGACTAAGTGTACATAACCAAGAAAATTGAAAGGAAACTTAATGGCACATTTTGTGTGTGTGAGGAAATTTTTATGGTTCGCAGTGAGCAGATATTTTGTTTGTAAATTGAGGGCAGAACTTCAATAGTCTCCTAGCTGATCGCCCTGTCACATGCCTCATTTTCTTCCTGCTATGATCTATCAAAAACAGGGATGTAAAAACAACATTACACAAAGGACATTTTCATCCATCTCTGTTATTCAAGAACTTACAAGGACTCTACCTAAACCACTGCATCAAATCTAAACTTCCACCGCTCTGATTCAAAGCCCTCCATCAAGTAGTACTGCACTTTTTATGTCATGGCTCAGGACTTGCCATGACAGCCTTTCCTCTTATACCATTTTTTCCATTATGTATCCTTGACCTTTCTTGTCTACAAGAATTGTTCCTACTTTTTTCATCCACCAATGTGATCTGTACATTTTTTTTTTGTTTGACCATGTCTTTTAAATTAGAAACAAACATATTTTAAAAACTCCTGTTATCTTGACTATTCACATATTTTACAACCATTTAGTGTATCACAACTTCATAATTTATACTGACATACAGATATCTTTAGTACAATGGATTCTTTAAATTAAGCTCAATTTCAAGAGAAACAATGTGCACTGTTACCCATGTGAATGTGAAGGGTGTGAGTGTATGTGTGTGTGTGTATGTGTGTGTTTGTGTGTGTATGTGTGTGTGTGTTTGTGTGTGTAGGAGCATTGGCCTAAACTCACTATGGAGCCTGGCAAGTCATGAACTATTTGTCTTTTGCCCCAGCTTCAAGACTGTTGGCACTCCATTCATACACCACTGTGATGATATTCTTAAATAATGATGAAAATCATGCTCCCCATTTACTCCTGAATATGAGGTCCAATGTCACCCTAATTTTTTATCCTTGATAATATGGCCCTGCAATTCCTGCCCAACTCCATCCCCTTTTTGTTTCCATCAACAAAGTTCTCATGTTCTAAATGAAAGTTTCAAAATCTTGACATTGTTTTCATTTTAATGAGCTTTCTTTCTTTCTTTCTTTCTTTCTTTCTTTCTTTCTTTCTTTCTTTCTTTCTTTCTTTCTTTCTCACCACAAAAATATAGCTAGCAATTACTTTCTTTTTTCTTTATAACAATTTTTTTGCTTGATATTTATAATTATTGTATCAATTTTGAAGAGGAGGACTTTGTAAGTTACACTTATTCTGAAATGAATGGTTTTCTTCTCTTTCTTTCTTTCTTTCTTTCTTTCTTTCTTTCTTTCTTTCTTTCTTTCTTTCTTTCCTTCCTTCCTTCCTTCCTTCCTTCTTTCCTTCCTTTCTTTCTTTCTTTCTTTCTTTCTTTCTTTCTTTCTTTCTTTCTTTCTTTCTTTTTCCAACTTTTATTAGATATTTTCTTCATTTACATTTCAAATGCTATCCCGAACAACATCCCCTATACACCCCCTCCAACCCGCTCCCCAACACACCCACTCCCACTTCCTGGCCCTGGCATTACCCTGTACTGGGGCATATGATTTTCAAAAGACCAAGGGCCTCTCCTCCCATTGATGGCCCACTAGGCCATCCTCTGCTACATATGCAACTAGAGACACAGCTCTGGGGGGTGCTGGTTGTTCATATTGTTCCTCCTATTGGGTTGCAGACCCATTTGGCTCCTTGGGTACTTTCTCTATTTCATCATTAGGGGCCAGTGTTCCAACCAATAGATGACTATGAGCATCCACTTCTGTATTTGCCAGGCACTGGCATAGCCTCACAAGAGAGAGCTATATCAGGGTTCTATCAGCAAAATCTTTCTGGTATATATAATACTGTCTGCATTTGGTGGTTGTATATGGGATGAATCCCTGGGTGAGGCAGTTTCTGGATGGTCCTTCCTTCCTTCCTTCCGTCTCAGTTCCAAACTTTGTCTCTGTAACTACTCCCATGGGCATTTTGTTCCCCATTCTTAGAAAGAACAAAGTATCCACACTTCCTTCTTCTTGAGTTTCATGTGTTTTGTAAATTGTATCTTGGGTATTCTAAGTTTCTGGGCTAATATCCCCTTATCAGTGAATGCATATCATGTGTGCTCTTTTGTGATTGATTTATCTCACTCAAGATGGTATCCTCCAGATGCATCAATTTCCCTAAGAATTTCATAAATTCATTGTTTTTAATTGCTGAGTAGTACTCCATTGTGTAAATGGACCACATTATCTGTATCCATTCCTCTGTTGAGGGACATCTGGGTTCTTTCCAGCTTCTGGCTATTATAAATAAGGCTGCTATGAACATAGTGTGCCATGTGTCCTTACTACAAGTAGGAACATCTTTTGGGTATATGCCCAGGAGATATAATGGTGGACGACTATGTCCAATTTTCTGAGGAATCTCCAGACTGATTTCCAGAGTGGTTGTACCAGCCTGCAATCCCACCAGCCATGGAGGAGTGTCACTCTTTTTCCAAACCTCTTCAACATCTGCTGTCACCTGAATTTTTTATCTCAGCCATTCTGACTGGTGTGAGGTGGAATCTCAGGGTTGTTTTGATTTGCATTTCCTCGATGATTATAGATGTTGAACATTTTTTTCAGGTGCTTTTCAACCATTTGGTATTCCTCAGTTGAGAATTCTTTGTTAAGCTCAGTATGCCACTTTTTAATAGATTTATTTGATTTTATGGCATCCATCTTCTTGAGTTTTTTATATATATTGGATATTGGTCCCCTGTCAGATTTAGGATTGGTAAAAATACTTTCCCAATCTGTTGGTGTCCCTTTTGTCTTATTGACAATGTCTTTTTCCTTACAGAAGCTTTGCAGTTTTATGAGGTCCCATTTGTAGATTTTTGATCTTAAAGCACAAGCCATTGCTGTTCTTGTCAGGAATTATTTCCCTGTGCCCATATCTTCAAGGCTTTCCCCCACTTTCTCCTCTATAAGTTTCAGTGTCTCTGATTTTATGTAGAATTTCTTGATCCACTTTGACTTGGCTTTAGTACAAGGAGATAAGAATGGATCAATTTGCATTCTTCTACATGATAACCACCAGTTGTGCCAGCACTATTTGTTGAAAATGCTGTCCTTTTTCCACTGATTGGTTTTAGCTCCCTTGTCAAAGATCAAGTGACCATAGGTGTTTGGGTCATTTCTGGGTCTTCAATTCTATTCCATTGATCTACCTGTCTATCACTGTACCTGTACCATGCAGTTTTTAATCACAATTGTTCTGTAGTATAGCTTGAAATCAGGCATGGTGATTCAACCAGAGATTCTTTTATCATTGAGAATACTTTTTGCAAGCCTAGTTTGTTTGTTTTTTTTTTTTTTTTTTTTTTTTTTTTTTTTTTTTTTTTTTTTTTTTTTTTTTTTTTTTTTTTTTTTTTTTTTTTTTTTTTTTTTTGTTGTTGTTGTTGTTATTCCAGATGAATTTCCAAGTTGCCCTTTCAGAGAGCTAAAATCTCAGTCTTTTACTCAAATTAAACGTGTACTTTTCTTTTCCAGCATTTATTTCAGTGTAGCACAGCATATCTAGTGCATTGTAGTGACTCTGTATGATGTCTTACAAACACAAAGTGGATTGTACTCAACTCCATTAGTCAAGCCTCTAAAGATGACCTTTAGAAATTTGTAATCAATTAGGAATTTAATGAACATACACATTATGAACACCATTAAGTTAGTACCATAAGTGGATAAATTAAATTTTCAACTTAATGCAAAATAGTATGCCATCATCAGGCATATATTTGGCCACCAGTACCTTTTCATAATAGTTGGGGGCGATCCAAACTCAAAGAGACTTAAGTTACATTTCAGTTCTCAATATTGATTACATCTCTTGTTCTCTTTTCCTCTATTCCAATTTTCCAAATGCTTTACAATATAGTTTTTTTCTTTATGCAATAAGCAAATACTTATTGCTTGAGATATTATCAAAACACCCTACTAGATACAAAAAGACATGGCACCTAAACATAAGGTCTCTTAATTTAGTTAGAGAAACAATTACAGTCAAATAGATTGCAGAATGGAAAATGATGTCATAAAAATACAATATAGAGGTTCAGAGAAGTTTATAGAAATGTAATGATTAATATTGTGTGTTCTAAAAATAATTAAAAATGTCATGACAGGAAATACACAAGAGAAAAAAAAGAGAGTAGAAGAAGGAGGAGGAGGGAGGGAGAGAGAGAGAGAGAACAAAACAGCCTGGGTCAAATCTATATTTTGGGAGGGGTGTTCAAGACAGGGTTTCTCTGTATAGCCCTGGCTGTCTTGGAACTCACTTTGTAGACCAGGCTGGCCTCGAATTCAGAAACCGGCTGCCTCTGCCTCTCGAGTGCTGGCATTAAAGTTGTGCACCACATGCCCAGCAAATTATATTTTTGGGGGGATAGTAGGGCTAATAGAAACCAGGTTTTTTGTTTGTTTGTTTGTTGTTTATTTTGTTTTGTTTATCAATAATTTTATTTTTTTCTAATTTTGTAATTTTAATTTTCCATAGCACCTTGGCAATGTTGAAAATGATAAAAATACAAAGATGCCCTTTTTAATAGTTTATGCATGAGTTTGTTTCACACAATTTGGAGGGAGGGGAGGAGAGTTTGGACAATGGAACAAATCTAAGCTATGGACAAAACAGACGCCAGGTAGCTGGTTCTGACATACCAGTCCCCTAATATTTAAGAGATACATCACTCAATGGACACCTGAATTAGTTGGAAAAACAAACAAACAAAAAAAAAAACAGAATGCCGATGTGGGTTCCTCTTTACATTTCTAATTAGTGTTCTGTGCTATAGAACTGAAAACAGAGTACTTGGCCCACAGCTTACAGGCATCAGAGCCGCACTTTTAGGACTGTGTAATGTGTAATAAGACACAACAAATTGTTAGTTTTAAAAATAAACATTGTTATTTAATAATCAGATGACTTTAAAGAGAATTCAAAATGTCCTCATTCAGTTAATAAAAACTGAAATGTCCATGCATATTTTTAAAGCCCAGACTAGCTACTTAGTATATGCCAAAGAGTCTAGAGTAATAGCCACCAAATTTTTTTATTAGCTAGTTTCTTTATTTACATTTCAAATGCTATTCCGAAAGTTCCCTATACCCTCCCCCTGCCCTGATCCTCGACCCACCTACTCCCATTTCCTGGCCCTGGCATTCCCCTGTACTGGGGCATATAAAGTTTGCAAGAACAAGGGGCATCTCTTCCCAGTGATGGCTGACTAGGCCATCTTCTGCTACATATGCATCTAGAGACACGAGCTTTGGGCGTTCTGTTTAGTTCATATTTGCTGTTCCACCTAAAGGATTGTAGACCCCTTCAACTCCTTGGGTAATTTCTCTAGCTCCTCCATTGGAGGCTCTGTGTTCCATCCTATAGATGAATGTGACCATCCCTGTCTGTGTTTGCCAGGCACTGGCATAGCCTCACTTGAGATAGTTATATCAGGGTCCTTTCAGCAAAATCTTGCTGGCATATGCAATAGTGTCTGGATTTTAGCCAACAAATTTTAAGGAAATATAAAAATTAGAAAAAAAATCCCTCATATTTTGAGACAGGGTTTCTCTGTGTAGCCCAGGCTGTCCTGGAACTCATTTTCTAGACCAGGCTAGCCTCAAACTCAGAAATCCACCTGGCTCTGCCTCCCAAGTGCTGGGATTAAAGGCATATGCCACCATTGCCCACTATATTCTTGAAGTAGAAAATTTCATTTGAAAAATTATAAAACTATCTTACAGACCTGCCTATGAGCTATCCTCACAAGCTGTCCATGACAGGTTACATACTAACCTAGGTGGAGCACTGTTGACAAAGGCCATAAGCTTCATCTCCAACAGCAATGCCATCTGAGTGATCTATAAGGCCCAGATCGTGGTCTGGCACCCAGGTACATCAAGAGTGGAGATTTTTATATACAGTATACACAGTCACTTGGGATTCTACTCGCAATATATATATATATATATATAACAACTTTCTACCTTACAAACAAAATGCTATATACACATCCATACATATGAATGCATGCATGCATACATACATACATAACATGTTAAAGTAATTTTATTTAACAGGGAAGAGCTATCTGATGGCCGAGATTGGAGCTGGCTGAGATTGATGTTTTTCCATTTTACTACCACTTTCTAAATAAGACATGACACCCCTCCCTTATGAGTCCCAGAAGTAAACTTCTTTCTACCTACTTTATAGGATAAGAAAGAAGGAAGAGAGTCAGAACTTTTTTCAATAGTAAACTAGGCAGAAACAGACTCCTGAGACGTCTTTGAGTAGCTGTTGGCTGCTTCTTGTCAAAGTACAAGTATAGTAAGCATCTTTTCACTTTAGTATTATTCGTATGGGACTAGTACATGCAATTACAAGTTCTATTATAAATCTCAACTTCATGTATCAGATTAAGTAAAACATAAAGTCATATAACTCTGGTATGATTTGGACAGATTAGCATGAAACTAAATATTAATAAAATATATAACCTTTAACTGAACTTTATATGGTAAGATCCTGGTAGGGAAAGAAAAGTCTCAAATCTGAAGATCCTTTATCTTTTTAATCTTTAGTCATGAACAAATCAAATTCTAGCTACTTGAATCTACAGATATTTAACAAAATAAAAATAGGATAATTGCAGATAATTTGAACCAGATAGTATTCAGTCTCCAGAATAACCAGTGGTAAATTTCTTCTGAGGTCCTTCAGGCAGCCCTTATCTACCTAAGTCATGAAAATATCTTCCTATTTATAAATTACATGATGTTTACAGAAGTAGGTATGTGGTACATTGTTTTACACATTCATGTCACACTATACCCTGATCAAAGTAACTTAAGGAAGGGTTAATTTATTTAAATTTTGGTTGAACTAATTTTTTCACCTTTTATTGAAAATGGGATCTTTTCTTTATAATATATCCAGATTCCAGTGTCCCCTCCCTCTACCCAACCCTCTCCTCTACTCCCTCAACTGCCCCTCCCTATCTGGATCTACTCCCTTTCAATGAATCATTGGTCTGAGCAATGGGCCCCCAATGGAGGAGTTAGTGAAAGGACTGGAGAAGCTGAAGGGTTTTGCAACCCCATAAGATGAGAAACAATATCAACCAGCCAGAACCATCCCCCAGAGCTCCCAAGGACTAAACCACCAACCGAAGAATACACATGGAGGAACACATGGCTCCAGCCACATATGTAGCAGGTCATAGCCTTATAGGACATCAATGGGAGGATCCTGTGAAGATTCAATGCCCCAGTTTAAGGATTGCCAGGGTGGAAAAGCAGGAGTGTGGGTGGATGTGGGAACACTACCATAGAAGCAGGAGAAGGATGGTATAGGGGTTTTTGGCAGGGAAAACAGGGAAAGGGGATAACATTTGAAAATTTGAAATGTAAATAAAGAAAATATCTAATAAAAAATAAAACAACAAAAACATTAAATATAAAAATACTAAACAGAACTAAACTGAAAGCTATAACTCACACGCACACACACACACACACACACACACACGTGCACGCGCGCACACACACACACACACACAGAGAGAGAGAGAGAGAGAGAGAGAGAGAGAGAGAGAGAGAGAGAGAGGTGCAGACCTATAGACCTTTATCAGATTTGTGCTTGCTGCTTCAGTATATTTGAGTGCAAATGAGATTTTCTGAGCTGAAAATCTTTTCTGAGTCTTTTCCTTCTGTGGGTTACCCATTCACAACTTTGATATGATGGTTTTTGTTTTATAATATTAGATTTTGTTTAGTTATATCTTGTTAGTCCTCCGAAGCCTGTTCTTTTCTAATTAGACAAAGGAAGTAGACCCAGATGGGAGTGGAGGGCGAAGAGGCTTGGAGAAGTAGTGGAAAGGTAACTGTAATTTAGCTAAGTAGCTGCTTTAGAAAGCCATGTTCTCCTGTTGTCCTCTGTCCCTCTCCACTACTGCTTGCACTCTTTGCCTCCTTTCCCCCAGGGTTCCCAGAGCTGATGGAGAGATCCCATTTTGAACTTAGTTTTCCAAGGTTTCTTGGAGTTCCAAGTCTCTCTGAGTACTATCTGGCTGTGGATCTTTTGTTAGAGTAGCCAACTAACTCCTGACTAGACTTAATACCTAACACTAAGCAGATGACTAAGAACTGGAGACTAGATAACCCAGAGCCCTATGATAAAATCAACCACTTCTAATAATATTCTACTGTACACATTGATCATTACCTCATTCAGCCATTATCAGAGAAGCTGCTCTCCTGAAGCTGATAGGAAGGGTTTATTTCTGCTCATAAGTTAAAGTCATGATGGCAGGTGCTTGAGGCAGATGGTCACACTGCATCCACAGTCAGGTAGAAGAGGAAATAAGTATTGATACTTAGATTTCATTCCCCTTTGCGTACAGTCCAGTACAGCAGAGGGAATGCTACTGACTGTCCACATTTAGGGTGTGCTTTCCCCACCTCAATTAACATCCATTCATCACAAGACCAAGCAAGAGTGCTGCAGTTGCTAATTAACCACTTTTCAAAACTCCTCAGCATCTGTGGCCCATGTTTCTAGCTACTCACTCCAATGTTTTGGATTCTGGATGAAAGGCACACACAAGCCTTATATTTTAATATGCCTTAATCAACTCTATAGTTGGGCCACTTCCAAGCCTCCAGGTGACTAGCACACTCTTCCCTCTAATATTACTGAATTATTACTTACTAAAACCTATATCCCAGGCCTCCAACCCTGCTGACCACAATCCCCAACTTTTACATGTTTGCACTCCCTCTCTCTCTCCTCTACTTTTCAGGCATGGACTTTACTTCTTTCCAAGCATGGTTGTTCTATCTCCTCCTCCCTCCCTCAGTCCCCTTGCCCACAAATCCGAATGCCTGTCTCTCTGCCCATCTATTAGCCACCAGCAACTTTATTATTTATCAATCAAAACCAACCTGGAACGGGAACACTCAGTGTCTTACATATGAATTCTCATGCAATTTTGGAACCCAATTAACATAATACAAGCATTAGGAAACCACAACACCAGAGGCTAATACAATATACCTTATCCTGTGCAGTCCCAATGGTTCATCACATAAGAAATTCTAGATACTATTAAGATTAGCATTAATTATTAATCATCACATATCCACAGATGGTAGTATAGGGAAGAGGAAGAAATTAGGTGAACAAATGGGACAATTTCTTAAATGATTTAATGCCCTTATTTTAAAATATAGTATACTCATGGGCTAAATAAACCAATGAAATCTCAATAAAAGCGGTATCTTGTCTTCTTTGGGTCATTGATTTAAACTAATTAGCTTTAAAAGATATTTATGGAGTTATTTTTGTATTTGTGTTTATTTGTTGGGCTTTTTTTTTTTTTTAAGCAAGTTGCTATGTAGACCATGCCTAATTTTTTCCCAATTTTTATTCGGTATTTTCTTCATTTACATTTCAAATCCTATCCAGAAAGTCCCTCATAACCCCCCCACTCCCCTACCCATTCTCTCTCACTTCTTGGTCCTGGTGTTCTTCTGTACTGGGGCATATAAAGTTTGGGATCTCTCTTCCCAATGATGGCCAACCAGGCCATCTTTGGTTGCATATGCTGCTAGAGACAAGAGCTCTGGGGGTACTGGTTAGTTCATATTGTTGTTCCACCTATAGGGTTGCAGACCACTTTACCTCCTTTGGTATATTCTCTAGCTCCTCTATTGGGGACCCTGTGTTCTATCCAATAGCTGACTGTGAGCATCCGCTTCTGTGTTTGCCAGGCACTGGCATAGCCTCACAAGAGACTGCTATATCAGGGTCCTTTCAGCAAAATCTTGCTGGCATATGCAATAGTGTCTGGGTTTGTTGGCTGATTATGAGATGGATCCCAGGGTGCAGCAGTCTCTGGATGGTCCATCCTTTCATCTCAGCTCCAAACTTTGCCTCTGTAACTCATTAACATACCATTTTCTGTCTGGAGCTACTATTACAGACATTGATCACTATTACAAGCTTTGGTATTTATGGTTAAATAGCCCACAACACTCTTAACTGGAGATCCATTGAATAATGAATGCTTGATTTTGTCCTCCAAAAGCACCCAAATACATGTGTAATGCACACACACACACACACACACACACACACACACACACACAATTATGTAGAATATTAGATAATATTAAATTATAACATCCATGTTATAATCATAAAAAAGCCATTCTAGTATATTTTGAAAACATGCTTCCAGCTTCAGAATGTTCCTAGTCCTATGATGGCAGGAATTATCTTCATAAAGAATCAAAGTAAATTTATCACATATGTGATATCAGTTATTCTTATAGAAGTAGAACCATCGATTGTGTGAGGGTGATCCCAGAATTCAAGAGGTGCACACCAAAGAGTCATAACAAATTAGAAGCCAGTTTGAAATACACAGCGAGTAATGGACCAAACAGCTCCACGTGTTAAGAACTTTCCTTAAAAATAAACACACACACACACACACACACACACACACACACACACACACATATACTTTATGACAAGATTTCAACTACAGGTGGCAAACATAGTATATTCAGAGTTCTCTGCAATTTGCTCTTTCATATACCCGCTGGGGTTGGGGGCTTGTGTTAGGCATATGTAAGCCAGAACATGTGTTGAATTTGTGCAAAACAATATGATTACTTCTTATGTGCATTCCAATGAAACTGCAGGGCTCAAGAAGTCTCTGGACTATCTCCTCTGAGAAAAATCACATGTTGCCAAAAGGTCTCAATTCTCAGAAACATTAGATTTCGGAAACAGATTACCTAATTAAACACACTATGCTCAGGGAGATCAGGTGGCAACCTTCCTTAATTGATTCTTAACAATTTTGTAACTATAGTGTTATCATTTGTGCAGCTGTAATTAAAGGCCCAGTGTTTTAATTTACACTTTTCATTTCCAGACCTGTTCCTAGATACGTGCTGCAGGCTGAAGCCCGTGGTGAAGAGTTTTATTAATAATGGATGTGAGGTAGGACTGTGATAGAATTTATGTTTTCCCCCACAGAGTTGTCAGTGTTCCACTTCATGGGAGACCTGGTTGCTGCAATCTTACTGCCTCGCAGACGACAGTGACTGAAACAAAATGAGTGGAGCTAAGCAAATGGAACCAACATAGCTGTCTGGTTCAATTCATTTGTTCAATTGATGAAGACATAGCAAAATAATTACACCTGCTATTCATAGGTTATTAAGACAACCTTAGGGGAAAAAGCAGAGGAAAAAATCCAAAGCTATGCTTCATTTGCTCCCTGTTAAAAATAGAAAGAAATGCTACAGATTTAAAATTGGACATTTATCAACCAAATATTTATGGTTTTCATGGAAGAAACAGTAAACTATGCTGTATAGTGCAATTAAAAGTTTCAGTGACCACTGAAACTATGATATATTACTAATGAACAATCTGGACTAATGAAATTATATATATATATATATATATATATATATATATATATATATATATATAATCTCAATCAGTTAGTCTTGTCTACAAGACAATTGGTAGCATTGTGCTTGTTTTGTATCCATGTTACCTATCTTCAGTATTGCAGCTTCCTAATAATAGAACAGCCTTAAACAAGAGTAAGATTCTGATGAGTATTATTTAGGCTGAAAAAATTCAGAAGGCAGTTTGAGTTTTAATAATACTTATTATAAAGGTCTAGTTAGACATAATATAAAGCTCAAATAGACATTCTTCAACACCTCCTTAATTTTCAGAAAATTTAGAGAGGAAGTCTCCAACTCACTTTCAGGTTGAGTCATTTTCTAGGACTATATACATCCCTGAAGCTTTTGTACTTACGATATGGTTTATTACAAGAAAATAATACACTAAAATCCACCAAAGGAAGAGGGTCCAGCTATGAGATATTCACTGTCTTTCCAATAATGAGTCAGCACACATTATTTCTTCAGCAATAACCTGGGTAAGAATACTATTTGCCTATGATGTTATGATGGCAATATAGATATAGATACAGGGAAAATGCTGGGTCTTGTTGAAAAATAGCTCCATGGTCATTGAGAGATGTCTCAAGGGAATGAAGGACTTACAGACCTAGGCCCCTGATGTCCTTCTCTGGTCTCAATAGATACATGTACCTGTGCATACATATGTACACTCAGCTATGTGCCATGCCCATATACACTGTACACATACAAATACACATGCACACACGAAGGAACAATTAAAAATAAAATCCCCATCCTAAGTCACATTTCAAGTCTTTTTGAAAGAACAACTCATTGTAAGATTTGGGTGTGAACAGTTCCAGCCAAAGATCCATTTTGAATGGCTTTACCTTACAAATATATTCCCATCAAGTGTGACATATACTACCTACAAGAAATCAAAGGTAAAGGGCAGATAATTATTTTGTAAAACATAAATTCCTTAGTATATAATGAATAATTATAATATATCAATAAACATTTATGTTTAAATATGGAGTTATAGAAAATGATGACTTGAATATACTATGATATCCGTAATCTACCCATATGATATTAAAGACAGTATAACCATTCTCAATAAAATATTTCATAAAAGTCAATGAGTATTATTGTTATTGTTTAAAGTATAAGACTTCTGCATTTGTAACATCTAAAGCATTTCAGAATCAAGTCATTTATAGTCAATCAATATTTTATAGATCCATCTATACCATGACATGTTCTCTGATTTTTTAACATACTTTTCATCATAGACACTTACTATTTTATTTTGCCTTCTCATCTTCAGTACAATGGTACTCATTCTTGAATTTTCTTCTATTTGCAATCCAGTGACTTTTCAGTTAATTTATTGAGTTCAGTCTCATTTCAGTTCAAAACTATCCTTAAGTTAATTTGATTGGAAGCAATTTAGTAAACACTCATCAGATGAAACTGAATAGAATATGTTAGGAATAAAAGGTCCTAAATCTTTCCATTCTAATATATACTTGCTAATAGTCCATCTTCTAAACAATGCAGAAAAAGTTTAACAGTTTTAAAACATAGTATTATCACGAGTGGTTTTAAAATATAACACAAGGCATTATATTTCATAAATAATGACTATATAAACAAAAGTATGTATCATTACTCTAGAAGGGATGTTTCATTTGTAACTTATTTGTCCAGATGGAAACAATCATTAACAAAGGACCCAGTAATAAGAGAGCAAACTGCCAATCAAGCAAATTACCTTAATGACAGTGATCATTAGGAAGGAAATACTTTAAATGAACATCCAACTGCTGGGTGATGGGGCCAGAATATAGCTCCTCAATTCATTGTGGTTAAAATGCACATCTGCATTTATGGAGGGAAGTGGGGACTTTGCTTCTACACCAGAATGAGTGTTCTTTAAAATGCATCTTTTAAATGACTATCAGTTTATATTGTACTACTTTGTAAAGCCATCTAATTGTGTTTCATCAACCATTAAATGAACCACAGTTTTGGTTTTTTTCTTTTCAAATTGTAAGAATTAGTGCTTTCTTCTAATGGACATGGCCAGTGCCCTGGTGACCAAATCAGACAAATCCCAGTTGATGACTGGTGAGATGTTACATGATACAATTTATATGATAAGCCATGGAAATTTTTGTAGATGATTTGCCTTAGATCTTTTGCTATCCTCAAAGGTAGAGACCATACTATATTTTAAGATTAGCAAAAGAGGTAAAGAGAGTTAAAGAGCTTTCTCCAGGTCCTAACCTGACAGGTAGAATATTCAATTCTTGTTTTATATTATTCCAAAGACTATGTTCATAAATCATAATATCAAGATTACAAATAGCTTGAAGATTATATGACCATTTCAACACGTTTTGCTTAATGCTAACAATGAGCAAGACCCTAAAACTACAATCTGCCAGTAGTCACTATAAAGGCTTTGTTGAGTTTTCCTGAAAGATGAAGCAGGTATCTGAATCTATTTTAAAGTTTTTCATAAGGATTTAAAAAGAAACTTTATATGAATTACACAACGTGGTGGCTGATATTAGGCTGTCAAGTACCTTTACAATGAAGCAAATATAAGAAAGTCTTCCCTAGGATTGGTTAAAAAATATGATGTTAGCAACCTGTATTAGCTGATTTTGCATGGATCTGGATCATGCCTGCAATGATGTATCATCCAACTATGTTTATACAGGTAACACATAGGACAGGAGTGGTGGTGACATCAGTTCTTGAATATTTGTCATCAAAAAATAAACATGGAATTGGCCAAAAACCTGAACTGAAATGTTTCAATGTCTGGTCATATATTTCATGGGAAATTTGTATGCAAAGAGCTTGAGATCTGCTTCTGTGGTTAACTCCCCAAACCACTAATGTGCATTACATTGGTGACGACTTAGTAGTAGTTAATTATTATGACAAAATAGCTACAATTTATTCAAACCAATGATTCTGTCATCAGGGTGCTGATACTTGTATATGCACTAATTCATGGAATTCATACACATTTCCTACAAAGTAAACTTGAATTCCTTTTATTGTTTGTATGAAAAAAACAGACAAAGGACTAAAATGGATTGGCCAAGAGCCTACCATGTCTAAACAAAAGAAATCTGAGTTGTTGATTCTGCCAAAGTCATTACTGACTTCGAATTAGTTGTGACTGGAAAAGTGTACAATGGAAGATTTAAGCTAATGCCTCTTAGAATAAGAAGCCAAAAACCAAAAATTACCAACAAGCTCATCCCAAATAAAGAAAATTTTGAGGTGAGATATAATTTAATCTTTAAAATTCAAGAAAGAGAAGGCTTAAATTTTGTTACAAAAAGTTCATGATAAAAATAGCATTAACCGTTTTATTTAGGAATATAAGAGTGTACAAACATCTAAATAGAATTATATATATATATATATATATATATATATATATATATATATATATATATATATATATATATATATATATATGTGTGTGTGTGTGTGTGTGTGTGTGTGTGTGTGTGTGTGTGTGTGTGCTATTACATCGCTAAAAGACTAAAAGCTATAGAAACATTCATTGTCTATGCTCCAATTCTGACATTCTCTACATACTACTGTGATTTGAAGAAATTATGTTTGTTTTCCACCATCATTAGAAGGGTTATTTCTCTTATGGTACCAAGAAATGAATCAGTTGAGAGTAGTTTAAAATAACTTTGATATCAACAGGCATGTGCTAAGTGCTTAAAAAATGTTATGACCGGAGCCTGGAAGATATGGCTAAAGGATAAATTTATTGCTTTGAAAAGACACAAGAGAGCTTTGATTTCAGAATTATACAATGACACTGATTATAAAAGCAGGTCAAAAACTTTTCCTTGCCTCCTTCTTGTTATAATTCTAAAAGAGTTTGAAAATTCTAAAGATATTTTTCAAAAATCCTTCTCATTTCATTAATATTTCTCATAAAATAAAATTAAAACTTTGATTAATTTATTCTAAAAATCCAATTATAAGCACCTAATATGGTAAGATGAACATTTCATTTTAATAAAGGTATGTATTTTCCTATAAAATGTTAACTAAGAGTATGGTGGCTCTTTTCACTTTTATACATCTGTTGACACTTAGGCCTAAGAAATATAGCTGGATTTCCTATGGACTCTGGATTCCATGTGCTGTAACATGCTCTCTTGAAGTACATGAAAGACATGGATGCACATAGATATGTAGGTGAGAAAAGGAGAGGGATTTTAATTAGACTTTCAGTGTAACTGGACATTTTTCCTTGATATCATATCAAAACTTGGACAGTGTCATATCTACAATCTCAGTATAACTCAAGGAGCATTATTACATTCTGTTATATTGTACTGTGTTTCATTAAGTAGCATATTTTTTCTTTCGATAGGATTTTGCTTCGTAGGATTTTCTGTCATTGAGACTACAACAAATGAAGCAATACCCAGCACTGTCCACTCACTTCAGAATATTGCCAGGGAATGACAGAAGCAAAGGAAATTGAACTTAATGTAGTAAAGTACAGAAGACCATACTGGGACAGAGAAGGCTGCACAAATACACGAGCTCACAGAGGACCTGTTAGGTACACAATGGAAGGTCAGTTGGAAAACTACAATTGCATGCATTTGCTTGGACATTTATAAACTTGATTTCTTACTTATGAATCAATCTGACTCTGAATCTGCTTGGATGTAGGCATTTGGATATTTCTCTTAGAAGGATTCTTGAATGATAATGTTTTGATTGGTTTAAAAATCAAAGGTGCCTTCTTGTGGACTGAAAAATGCCATGGCTCTGTGTAGCTCACAGTAAACTGATCAGTTGAACTATTGGATTTTAATGTTAGTTTTCATATATTTTCTATGAAATTATCTTTGTAACATTTAAAATAGTAAATACTATCTCATCATCTTCATAGTTACCTGTATTCCCCATGATTTAAAGCTATCTGAGGGCAGAAATATTGTAAGAGCCAGGGAAAGTACCAGTATGCCTACTGTTTGGTAGTCTCTTCCCAAAACCAAAAATGGAAGGGCATGAACCGAAAGTGGCAGAGAAAGTAGTAGTTCTCAGAGGAACTGGGAGGAGGATATGTAATATTAATAGGTCAAAATACATTGTATAAAATTCTTTAAAAAATAATGATATCTTAATAAATGTTTTCTGCTGGCAACAGTTACTCAGCTATTTACATGCTATAAATTGAACATTTGAGTCTTCTACAGTATGTTTGCTCTTAGTATAGCTCATTAAACTAAATACTAAATTATAGCTTTAACTAGTTAATGTGAATTTTCAACAAATATGATTAGTAGGAAGAATGCCATCATCTAATAATGATGATGTTCTAGAAATGTTTGGTGAACAGAAGTAAGCTATGACAGTCTGCTCTTTGCTAGACTGATTATAGAAAAAAAATTGACTATCAAAATGAATACATGCTGTCTTATAGTCTAACCCATTTGCATGCAAGCACTTACCCTGCAGTACAGGAAAAAGAGTGAGCCTAAGATGTTTCTATTTTCTGCTTTAAAACACATTGGAATCTTGCTCTTTGAAACAAAAAACAAACAAACAAACAAAAAACCATTGTATATATATTATTCTTAAACCTTGAAGCAAAGAAATAAAGTACATGGCTTTACCTAGGATATGTGTGTACCTGTATTCTACTTACCATTATGAAAAATAACTACAAAATTGTCTTTGTTGATATCACAACTACTTCACTGCACATCTAATTTCCCATCCCATTTGCCCTTTGTATTTACTTTGTTTTGAATCAATGTTCTTTCACAGACTTGTCATCACTATGACATTTCAAGCTCCCTCTTGTGTCTCTTGGCCATTGAAAGGCTACTTCAACTCAATTCTTTGTCCTGTTCAGTAATAGAGTTTAATTTTTCAAGTAATCCTGGCTTTGAGCAATAATCAAAAGTTACATGTCCATTCTCAGTGATCACTGCCCTAGATATAGATTAGATTTTGTTTAAGATTGCCTGTTTTCTTAGCAATAACTGGAATTAGAAATAAGAATCTTAGCACAAGTGAGCACAGTATGTGTATGTATTGGTGGGATACAGAGGTTGCTGTCTCTGGAGCTTTCGGTAGCAGGAGTTTGAAAGTCATGTCTTTATAACTTTGAGCTCACTTTAAATTTCCAGAATTAAAGTAAATTTAATTAAAAAGTGAAGTAGTTAATATACCAACTGTATCTTGGGTCTTTCTTTGAAACATATTGTTTTATCACCAGGGAAGATATTACCATAATGACAAATCAAGAAAGCCTGGCATTTGTGCAGAAATAGAGAATACCTAAACCGATTCAAACATAAGCTCTAAAGCTCTGTCTATAAGTGTCTGCAGTGGATGCCTGGTCATGCTGTCTTCATGTGAATTGTGTACAACCTGCAATAAACTCTTTAGATAGCAAGTATTACTTGAGATGCAATGCTACACAAATTACAAGTAAGAATTTTACCTTTTTTTTTTTTTAATGCATTGCTTTTGGGCAAGGGATTTTGCTTAAGTAATAAAGTCCTTACCATGAAAGTGCGAGGCACACAGTTCCGATTCCCACATAAATACTTGGAAGAAATACAGCCTATATGTAGTCCTAGCAGTTAGGAAGCCAATACAGGGATCTGTTGAGCATTCTAACTTCCTACATTAGCAAGAGTAGACAGCCCTGAGTTCACAAGAGACTTATTTCAATAACTAAATTAGGAAGCAATTGAGAAAGAAATCTGCTGTCAATTCTAGGTCCCACAAAAGCATGAGAATATTTATACAAATGTGTGTCATACACAGAAATACACAAAATCTACATATCTTTATTTCCAAACAGTTACATACAGATTGACTAAATCTTAAGGAGCTAGGAATCCAAATATGGGGGGGGGTAGAAAAAAGAGCATTTGTCATCAGTATAGTGTCAAATTTCAACTTCTGCAAATGTTTTGTTCCACACACTTTGCAAGGTATAATTCACATGCAATAAAAAGCATATAAGTGTATAATTCTGAGAAATAACAACAATATGGTTCCATAATCACGAGAATCTAGCAAGCATTGTGAAGTAAATGCAACAGGAGATCATAAGTTTCTGTTAGAGCTTCCCACCTTTACCTCCATTGTCATATAGTACATTCACATGATTCTTAAAATCACTGGGCTTGTGAATCATTTTCACATAGACTGTGTTAGAATGCAGAAGCACCCAGGGATGTGTGCTATCAGTGTGTTGTCTGAATATGTAATTCCAGGTCTTTTGTTTATTCTTGGACTATAATATCTATAATCACTATAGATATTATAATGAATGCATAACAATGGCCACATTCTTCTCTGACATTTGTGTATTATCATGATTGTATTTGTTAAAATAATAGTTATCTGAGAAGTGCCTTTTTGGATACAATTTTCTTAACAAGGAAAAAATTTTCCCCACACGGAACTGCTGCTTCCTTATAAGATTACTTTAATTTTTAGAGTTCTAATATTCCCTGATTATAGACTACTATTTGAACATACATTTTATATAGCAATTATGTCACTGTTAGTTCGTGTGTATTTAAAACCTCACAGATGCTGAGAAACAAACTGATTCTTGAAGAATTTGTATGTGATTTCTTTCCTATCATGACTTTTATCTGCATAAGACCTAATCTCAGTGGTTCTTACACTTCCATATACTGTGACCCTTTCATCCAGTTCATCATGTTGTGGTGACCCCCAACAACACATTAATTTTGTCACTATTTAATAACTGTAATTATGCTACTATTTTGAATCATGATATAACTATCTAATATACAGGATATTTGATATGTGACCCCTGTGGAGGTTGTGACCCACAGGTTAAGAACCACTGTCTAATTTCATTTTTAAAATAATGATTCTGATTTTTAAAAAGTAATTAGTGATTTCAGTATAAGTATAAAAATGAGAAGTGCTACATAAACCTTCAAAGAATATGGATATTGAACCTAAAGCCTGGGGCATGTAATGTCACAGATTTTCATTATCCTAACCATGAGACACTGAATTTTTCCAAAACCACTAGCACAAATAATAAAGTGGAAAGTGCAATGCTATCATAAAACAAAACTTTATTAAGATGCAGAATCAATCTCCACAGATCTTGGTCCTAAAATTTCTTAAGAGCTAGGTTCTGCTTGCTTTCATTTTAATACAGTTACATGGAATACCATGGTTTTATTTATAATTTAAATGAGGTGCATTAGCTGATCCTCATCTGGCACATTTAGAAACGTCGGTTTCTAAAAAAAAAGGATTGGAAAGCAGAGCTCTCATTTCTTCAAAGTCTTTTCATAACAAATGGGAGACCAAATTATATTCTTGAATTCTTCTAAAGTTAGAAAAGAGATAACTGGCCAGGCACTGGTGGCACATGCCTTTAATCCTAGCACTTGGGAGGCAGAGGCAGACAGATTTCTGAGTTGGAGGCCAGCTTGGTCTACAGAGTGAGTTCCAGGATAGCTAGGGCTACACAGAGAAACCCTGTCTAAAAAAAAAAAGGAAGAGAGAAAAAAAAAAAAAAGAAAAGAGATAACTGTACATAAGACAGAAAATCTTTTCCTTTTAATCTTGAAATGGATATTAAATTTTACTAATATAAATATAAGGCCTTTTTACAAAGGAGAATGACTAGATAAATGAAAGGAAGGTAAAAAGATTAAAAAATGTATATTTTATAGTTGCATTACTTCACCTACATACAAGTTAATAAGTTAAAAATGTTTTAAACAAAAGCAATGTGCTTAGCCATAAATACACTGTACAAATTGACTAAGCCTCTTTGTACTAAATAGTAAGATACTTCAAATAGACTGTTTACCCAACAAGCTGAATACCAAAGCCAAAAGTGCCTATACAAAACTTGCAAAACCTCCCTTTGAGTTGTTGGCCAGGGCTATGTAAGAGACTCCAAAAACTTACAACCTATTGTTTTTACCCTTGGTTCCCCTCTACATATGGACAGTGTGGATATTTAAATAGGTATGGCCACAGAGACTCATGTAGTTGAACGCTTGGCCAATGGGAAGTGGAACTCTTAGGAGATGTAGCCCTCTTGAAGTAGGTATGGCCTTATTGGAAGTAGTGTGTCACTGTGGGGGCAGGCTTTGAGGTCTCATATGCTCAGTGCTCAATCTCTGCCCAGTGTCGAAGACAGCCTCCACCTCGCTGCCTGTGGATAAAGATGTAGAACTCTTGGCTCCTTCTCCAGCACCACATCTGCCTGCTTGAAGTCATGCTCACCACCATGACGATAATGAACTAAACTTCTAAAACTGTAAGTCATCCCCGATTAGATGTTTTTCTTTATAGGCATTTCTATGGTCATGGTGTCTCTTTGTAGCAATGAAACCTTAGCTAATATGGAAGGCAAGTCTCTGTTCCTAAAGACATCATGTACTTCAGAAAGAGGACCCAGAAGCCATTGAGCTGGAACTGACCCAAAGGCCACCTCTCTGAGAACTAGGTTTCAAGATATCAGAAGTCTACGTGCAAACTTCCAAAGGAAGAAGGTGACAAACAGTTTCATCCAGCTATTTTGGGTATCAATTGCATTAATGACCAGAAGGGAATGACATTCTATAGGGGCAGAGGTGATACACATAACCTAGGAGATAACTAACAGTTCTCTAATTGGATCTAAAACCAGCTCAACACGAGTGATCCAAAGACTGGTATTGTAAATCTTGCTAACTATTCATTGATAGAGACATTATGAATGTCTTTATCTATAGCTATTCAAGGAGAATCTACAGCTATTAACCTCCCTAACCAGCGTAATCCCTAACAATGACCTATAAACATTTGTCCTTGTATCCACCACTAAGGGTATTTTTCACACTTCCTCAAGGAATCTTCACTTTGCAACAGATAGACACCATTACAGAAAAAACATAGCCAATTGAAATGCAGAGTTGAAGAGCCCAGTCACAATGGATACATCTACAAAGTACTCCTGCGTCTAAGTCTCAATGAACATTGCAGAAAAATAGAGTAGAAAGATTGTAAAAACCAGAGGATCAGAGTTGGTGTGAGAATTTATGTTCTAGTAACATCAGAAGCTATACACATATAACTCACATGACTACCCACATGCCCAGTAACAAACATGTCAAACTGAACAGAAAAAAAGCCCAGGAGGTCTCAGCTTTCTACAAGCAATTAGAGACAGAAACCTTTTTACAAAGGAATGAGTAAAGCTGGAAACAGGAGACACATCCCTCTCCAAGAGAAAACACACCATTTACTTGTTTAGCACCAAATGAAAGCATACATCAATTTAGCATTATATGGACTCAATAGATTTTATTTAAGCATATATGCAAAACACATTTGTGTGCTGTNTTTAGTAATCTCATAATTTTGTTTGTAAGAAATTCATCAAAATGTCTTTACCCTTTGCACTTAACCTGGTTTGAGCACATTTATTAATCAATCCATCTGTATTAGTCAGGATTCTCCCTAAGAATAGAACTGATGGAATGAATCTCTACAGGTGGGTAGGAAGGTAGATAGGTAGGTAGGTAGGTAGGTAGGTAGGTAGGTAGATAGGTAGGTAGGTAGGTAGGTAGGTACGTAGGTATGTAGATAAATAGATAGATGATAGATAGATAGATAGATAGATAGATAGATAGATAGATAATATAATAGATGATAGATAGATAGATAGATAGATAGATAGATAGATAGATAGATAATATAATAGATGATTGATAGATAGATAGATAGATAGATAGATAGATAGATAATATATAGATGATAGAATGATAGGATAGATAGATAGATAGATAGATAGATAGATAGATAGATGATAGAATGGTAGAAGGATGGATAGATAGATAGATAGATAGATAGATAGATAGATAATAGATGGATAGATAGATAGATGATAGATGGATAGATAGATAGATAGATAGATAGATAGATAGATAGATAGATGTAGACAAATAGAAAAGTTGTTTGATTAGGCTTACAGGCTGTAGCCTAAGTAGTCCACTGAAAATATAAGAACCCATATATTGATCAGTCCTCAAGGCCAGACGTCTTGGCTGGTGTTCAATATATTCCAGAATCCTGAAAAATTAGGCCCTAATGCTAATGAAGGAATCGACTTCCAGTGAGGAAGAAGGCTAGTAGGCAGAAAGAACATCTTTCTTCCATGTCCTTTACATAGGCTACCACTAGAGTGTGTGACCCAGATTAAAGGAGGATTGTCCCACATCAAAAGATGAGAACTAAATGTAGACATGGCCATTTCCAATTATTTAATTAAGAAAAATATCCCTCACTAATGTACACAGATGTTTGGGCTTTAGTTAACTCATGGTGTTGTCCAGTTGACAATCAAGAATGGCCATCACAATCTTTGAGGGAAAAAACAAACCATGCCAAACTGTCAGTGGAAACATCATGGGCTTAAAAAATAATAAAAGGAGAAAGATTATAAAAACATGAATCAGGTGATGAACATATACGGTAGCTAAATTCTTTCCAATAACCAAATGAGCTTAGAAATGTGAAAAACTTGGAAGCTGCAAAGTTGATTAACAAGATTATAATGAGAAACAACTTCAATGGCACTTCATTACAAGGTTCATCTGGTAAAATATTACATTGTAAGTTATCAATAAAATGTATCCACAAAGGTCTGACATAAATATCTTAATGTAGGATTTTTTTAATCTAGGCCTGAAGGTATTTGTCAGTGTTTTAACTTTAAAAAATCATGTCATTAAAATAACATATTTCCCACTTACATTTGTTTCCTATCATTTTCCAGTTAAGTATAAGCCATTAGGAGCTTGCTGAAAATCAAATCAAGAGCAGAACAGAGAATGCTCTTGACCACTAAACCATCTCTCCATACCATAATTTATTGTAAAATTATATCCAATTATATTATATTATATTACACAAAACTTCTTTCTAATAGAATTTCTAATAGAATTATTTTTGCTTTAGTTTGGGGGATACTGCCTAAAAGACAGAATCAAGGGCATTTTGTTGTTGTTGTTGTTGTTGTTGTTGTTTTTGTTGATTTGTATTTGGTTTTAAGCAGTTTTCCTGAGTAGCTCTAAATGACCTAGAATTCCCTCTATAGTCTAGTCTCACAAATGTTGTGTTAGAGGCAAACACCACCATATCCAGCTACATTTTTCTTTAATTAATTATAAAGTGTCTTAGTCAGGTTTTATGTTCCTGTACATAATATCATGACCAAAAACCAAGTGGAGAAGGAAAGGGTTTATTCAGCTTTCACTTCTACATTGCTGTTTATCACCAAAGGAAGTCAGGACAGGAACTCACACAGAGCAGGAACTTGGAGATAGGAGCTGATGCAGAGGCCATGGATGGGGTGCTGCTTATGGCATTGCTTCCCCTGGATTGTTCAGCTTGCTTCCTTATAGGACTACTAACATAGGGATGGCACCAGCCACAATGGGCCCACCCACCCTTGATTACTAATTGAGAAAATGCCTTACATCTGGATCTCGTGAAGGCATTTCCTCAAGGGAGGCTCCTTTCTCTGTGATAACTCCACCTTGTGTCAAGTTGACACATAAAACTAGAAAGTAAAGTTTAATCTAAAATTTCAGAGTAAAAATTTCCTTGCTTTTCTTGGGGTGTAATAATGTTGGTCTGAAAGCTTTCCCAACTGTTTCCTTCAGGATTTATAATTTATTATATCCACAATTCCTAAAATGATGACTATTTCATTATAGAATAATATCAAGTCCATGCATCTATAAAAGAATAGGTTCTGCATTGTGATCTGGCCAACACAGTCATCACAGTGAATTTATGTATAATATTTTTTCAATTTTTCAATTATAGATATGTGATTATAGACAATAGGGTACTGTAAAAGCCAGAAATAATTCCTTCTTCTTTACTACTTCTGTTCTTACATAACAGTTCAGTAGCTGGTTGAAGATAAATACTTTTTCATTCAGAAAAAATAGATACCCAGTGTCAAGTCATATTCAGTTACAGAAATTTTATCTGTAAGATGTCAAAACTTTTTCCCCAAATAATACTGTTGATGACAGCTTCATATTTAAACACAATACAGACTCAAAATAGCTGAAACAATCCTGAATTAAAAAAAAAAGAACTACTTGCAAAATCATCATCCCTAAGTTCATGTTGTACTACAGAGGTATAAGAAAACAGCATGATACTGGCATAAAAATAAACAAGTTGATAAATAGAACAAAACACTATTAGCATATGTGCTGAGATCAGCAATAAATGGAACCTCATAAAACTTAAATGCTTCTGCATGTCCAAGGACACTATCGTTTGGACAAAGTAAAAACCTACAAAATGGAGAAAGATTTTTACCAACTACCTAAGAGAATATTATTACCCAAAATATATAAAGAACTAAAAACAACTAGATATTAATACAAGTAAGCTGACTATATGTGGGATACATATCTTAACAAAGTATTATCAAAAGAAGAAAGTTGAATGCCTGTTAAGCACTAAGAGAAATGTTCAACAGCTTTAGTCATGAAAGAAATGCAAACCTAAACTACTTTGAGATTCCATCTTATGCCAGTCAGAATACTTTAGATCAATAAAAAAAAAGTGATACTCCATGCTGATGAGAATGTTAGGTAATAAGAAAACTCATCCATTGCTTATGGGAGGGCAAACTCATACAGATACTATGGAAATCAATATGTCAGTTCCTTGGAGAAATGAAGAATAATCTCCCTCAAGATTCAGATATACCATTTTTGGACATAAGGATGCTTCATTCTACCACAGAGGTGCGTGTTTAACATGTTCATAGATACATTAATTACAATATCCAGAAATTAGAAACAAACTAGATGCCCCTTTAAAGAATAATGGATTATGAAAATTTAATACATTTACAGAATGGAGTATAACAGAGTTTAAAATAGTATAATCATTAAATGCAAGATATACAGATGGAACTAGAAAAAAAATCCTGAATTAGTAACTCAGATACAGAAAGACGAGTATAGTATATATTTGCTTACATAATAATATTATCTCTTAAGTCAATGAGAACTATAATATATAGAACCTCAGAGAATATGTATAGAATAGTAGACTGGGGGTATGTGGGGATAGTTCTCCTTGGGAAAAGAAAAGGGGATAGCTTGTTATAGATGGTTTTTGGGGGACTACAGCAATAGGATCAATTGTAAAGAAAGTGTAGAGGACACCAGGGACAGAATGTGGGGAAAGTGCTGAAATTCAGGGTCACTGAGGACTAATATGGAAACATCAAACAACAGTAACTTACTAAAACATATACATATATGCAAAAGACCTAAATGAAGTCATCAAATCAAGTGGAAGAAACAGAGCCCCTGCTGTCCATTTCTTGTGACCAAATGAATCTTACAGTAAGAGGATTCTGTTACATCTAATTGCATTGTTGGCCATAGTGGTCCCACTGGAATCCCCAACAACGCAGACTGTTGCCAAGACTATAAATTGTTCTCCAAAAACTAACCGCAAAGCCCCATCACTGAAGACAGCACTGACACAACACACTGAGCACATAAGTTGAGCTGGTGCCTACATAGAACATTCACCCCTATGTGCTAGCAATTTTGGTACTGGAAGGTACTGTGTACTCTACCAAATGGAAACCATAAACAACAACACATCCACAAATTGTTTTACTGGCAATGGTGTCCGGCTTGTAAAGGTGGCACAGACTTTTAGGCATGCCCAAACAATATCTGACTTGATTTAAAAGACCCACTCCGTGAGATGAAACCCTTACCAGACACTGCCTGGGTGATCAAGAAACTAAGATTAGACAGCCAAAGGACCTAGGATAAAACCAAATACTACTGTTCTTAATTTTTTTTAAGTAGCAAGAAAATGATTCCTAATGACATTCATATTATACTCCTAGATCAGCACCTTGCTCAGCCATCATTAAAGAAACTTCTCCTTGCGGGAGATGGAAACATATACAGACACCATGGCCAAATATTATGCAGAGATTTATTGATAAAATGCATGTCTCTTTCAAACCTCTCCTGTCAGAGCTCAGGGAACCCCATTGAGAGAAGTAAAAAGAGTGTCAGAGACAGAAAGCATAGAGAACACCAATAAAACCAGACATTCTAAATCGACAGAATCCATGCACATAGGAACTCACAGAGAATAAAACAATGTACACAAGCATGCACAGGTCTCCAACTGATGGGGTCCTTGAGTTGAAAAGAGAAGTGGACATTATACCCTAGCCCTAACTCAAAAGAAGTCTCCAATTGGCAACCACTAACAATTGAAATTTTAATTTTCTCCAAGGGATTATCACTGAGGAAACAAATTACTCTCATGGGTAGCTGCATGCACAGCAGTAGTTGACCAACAGAAAACAAACTCAATAGCATTTTGGTGCTGCCTTTGTTAATACTGTCATTTAGGGCCTTTTCTTTTAAAAATAATGTTTGTCTGGGTTTGGAGAGTGAGTCCGCAAAATGACATAGACAGATCCAGATGGAATTGGTTAAAACTACAAACCTGAAAAGCACAGGGATGCGAGCTAGGTATTTTTCATAAATACAGCAGCACTCTCAACAGTCCTGGAGATGTATTTGTCCAGCTTACTCTTCAGTCTATTCTCTTCTTTCCTCAGCATTTTGTTTTAATTTGTATGAAAATTTCTCTGTGTTCAGTGGTTATTGCATTTATTTAAAAATAGTTCTATATGCTAAAGTGTTCTGACCATGTACAGCACACACTAAAATATCAATCTCCTAAGTTAGAACAGAACTTAACTTGGTTCAAAGTAATGCTTTCCAAATTTGAGTACAAGACCCAAGACCCGTAGTTAACAGGGAACACTTTGTAGATTTAATGTTTAAAAATATAATTTGAACAATATGAATCTACATAATTTTGAAATTGTTTTCTGTTTTTCCATATATTTCTCCACATGTCATCTAGCAGGAATAATTGAAACAATTTTCTCCTTAGGAATTTATTCCATTTTACTATTTAATCCCCAAATATTTCCACTTGCTAGAAAATTTTCAATTCAAAAAGTTCAATTAATGACCCAGGTTCACATTGATTGCTTTCCTTTTATTATTATTTTTTGCATGCAGGTTAGCAGAACAAGTTTCCCAGGACCTCCTCCAGCTCTGTAATATCGTGACTCTCTGTGGTAGGTACTAACTATTTATCTATTGCCAAAATATTTTCTTAAGAACTTAGAAGTTGGCATGATTTTACTGGAAAGTAAAGATACTGGATCTATACAATAAAAATATTTTGGAATCTGCCCAAGTAGAGTGCTATCTCTTAAAGCCATCATATAACTAAGACCCATGAGAAAGACCTTAGCATGAAATGAATTAGGATCTAATGGTTCTAATCAGACCACTATTAAAGGTATTATCTGAATATTTGTTAAAGCATTAACTATTCTAGCTGCCAAATCATTATGTACAGTAAATGAAAAGCACTCAAATTATCACAATTTTTGAGTTGGAATATGCCTTAGAGATAAGCTGATATATCCTCTTCAATGTAGAAAAGAGATTTATTGAGTTAAATGATGTAAACTACTTTTCAATTAAAATTTGATATCTGTTTGTAGAGTATAGAATATGAACTCAAAATTTCAGGTATATAAAAATACTTCCTATAATTAAATGCAAAAAGTAAATTATGGATAAGATAAAGGAATAAATGCTTATACTAGATAGATAGATAGATAGATAGATAGATAGATAGATAGATAGATAGATAGATAGATAGGATTATTTTTCTGCAAACACTGGATGATTAATTTCTAATTATTTTTTTATTTTACATGGTA
>LR749515.1:675980-737203 GCA_902729485.2 Mus minutoides | reverse complement strand
AACGCCTGCGCAGAAGACTGGGGGCGGGGTTTCCCTTCCTTTATCCCCAAATGCTTGTCCACCATTAAAGAGTCGTTCTAAGCAGAAGCAACCATGTAGCCTCGGAGACCTTCTTTCTTCCCCCACTCCCTTAGTTTCATTTCAGCTTCGGGCCAATCCTCCAGGAACCCAGTCCACTGCGGGCAGTGGACCCCAACAGGTAAGGAAACAAAAAAGTTACTGAAAGTGATGTTAAATAAAGAGATTATTGAACCTTTTAGGAATCTCACCATATCTACTTTATGGGACATTTTCATGATTTATCGAAAATGAGGGAAATTTTGTGAGCTATTAAGGTAAATACCAACTTTATAGAAATAAATGCTTAAGAAAATTAAGATCCTTTTTCTGATATGCTCCATGTCAGGAACTATAATAGATGTCAGAGGCTGTCATAGGTGGGCCCATGTTAATAGAAAGAAGAAACTGAATCAGAAAATTATTGGTGTGGGGAGCAGGCACAGCCGCATGGGCCAAAGATGGCGCCCTGGCTCTATGCTAAGCCCATGACCTCGCTTGTTTATCCCAGTCTCAATCATGTGAGGTAAAAGCAGCATGTGTAACTCATTGGAGAGATTAGCACAACATCTTGTAATACTATTCTATCAGCCAATCTTGCATGCTGCCTTGGACGTGTGTGTTTATGATTGGGTGGTGTGAGGTGGCATGAGTGAATGGAAGTATAAATTGAGGGCAGCCCCAGATGTGGAGAGACCAGATGAGGAGATCAGATAGGAAACCAGATGAGGAGACCGGGCCAGCGTTAGAGAGACCAGCATAGAAGAGACAAGAGTGAGTGAGTGAACGGCTGCAGCTGTGTGAAACCTGAGAGAGAGCAAGAAGCAGAATAAAGCAGAAACTGCAAAGGCAAGCTGCTCTGAACCTGCCTTGATGTCCCCGTGTCATTTCTTCCCATCATCTTTGCTGGTCAGAGATATGTGGATGTGCGACAATTGGTAGCTTTTTGACAAGATTCAGGCAGGCTTAAGCAGACAGTATTGACACAGAAACAGAAGGCACTAAAAGAAATTTCTTCAACATATATTCATTTACTCCATTTAAATTCTTTTACAGTGGTATTTAGTTTAGGAATCTTTAATAGCTTGACAGCTGAATAGTATTCCATTGTGTAAATGTAGCATATAGTTTCATTATCTGTTCCTCAGTGTTTGACTATTGTGAGTTTATCAGTATTAAACATAGAAGAGCAAGTATTTCTGTTGTAAAATAGAGTCCTTTGAGTATATGCCCAAGAGTAGTAAAGTTGTACCTTGTGGTAGATTGGTTCTCAGATTTTTAGGATTTCCCCTGCACAAACCCCCTATCCCATTCCTCCTCCTCTGATCACCAACCCACCCACTCCCTCTTCCCTGTCCTGGAATTCCCCTACACTGGGGCATCAAGCCTTCACAGAACCAAGGGCCTCTCCTCCCACTGTTGTACAAGACCATTCTCTGCTACATATGCGGTTGGTGCCATGAGTGTACTTTTTGGTTGGTAGTTTAGTCCCTGGGAATTCTGGGGCTCCTGGTTGCTTCATATCGTTGTTCCAACTATGGGGCTACAAACCCCTTGGCTTCTTCAGCCCTTTCTCTAGCTCATCTACTGAGGACCCTGTACTCCTGTGAGGATACACCTCTGTATTTGGCAGTCACTGGCAGATCCTCTCAGGAGACAGCTATATAAGGCTCCTGTCAGCAAGCACTTGTTGGCAACCACAGTAGTGTCTTGATTTGGTAACTGTATATGAGATGGATCCCCAGATGGAGCAGTCTCTAGATGGCCTTTCCTTAAGTCTCTGCTCTACACTTTGTCTCTCTATATCATACTGTGGGTATTTTGTTCCCCCTTTTAAGAAAGACCAAAGTAGTCACAGTTTGGTTTTCCTTCTTGAGCTTCATGTGGTCTGTGAATTGTATCTTGGGTATTCTGAGCTTCTGGGCTAATATCCACTTGTCAGTGAGTGCATACCATGTGTGTTCCTTTGTGATTGGCTTACCTCACTCAGGATGACATTTTCTAATTCCATTCATTTGCCTAAGAATTTCATGAATTTGTAGTTTTTAACAGCTGAGTAGTAGTCCAAATTTTCTGTATTCATTTATCTGTTGAAGAACATCTGGGTTCTTTCCAGCTTTTTGCAGGAAAATAAATAAAGCTGGTATGAACATACTGGAGTTTCTTCTTCTTCTTCTTCTTCTTCTTCTTCTTCTTCTTCTTCTTCTTCTTCTTCTTCTTCTTCTTCTTCTTCCTCCTCCTCCTCCTCCTCCTCCTCTTCCTCCGCCTCCTCCTGCTCCTCCTCCTCCTTCTTCCTTTTCTTCTTCTTCCGCTTCTTCTTCCTCCTCCTCCTTCTTCTTTTTCTTGTCCTTCTTCTTCCGCTTCTTCCTCCTTCCCTCTTTCCTCTTCCTCCGCCTCCTCCTTTTCTTCTCATATATTATATCTGAGTCAAGTTCCTTCTTCTTCTTCCTTTCTCCCACCATCAGGACCATCCCCCACTCCCATCCAGCCCTCCTCACTTCCGTTCAGAAAAGGGAAGTTCTCTGAGGGATATCCACCAAAAATGCCATGTCAAATTGCAATAAGACTAGGCACCTACCCTCTCATATTAAAGCTGGATAAGACAACCAAGTAAGAGGAAAAAGGTCCAAAAGAAAAATGTTAAAGACAGGCCCTGCTTTCACTTTTAGGATTCCAACAAGAAAATGAAGCTACATATGTGTAACATACATGCAGAGGGCCTTGATCAAACCCTGTAGGCTCCCTGATTTGTCAGTTCTGTCTCTATGAGCCCCTTTGAGCCCAGGTTAGTTGATTCTGTGGGTACTTTTACTGTTTCATTTGTTTGTTTGTTTGTTTTTTTAACCACTCTATCTCCTCCCCCCCCTTCTTTAGGATACTTCAAATTCCACCTAATATTTGGTTTTAGGTCTCTGTTTAAGATTTCTTTTCTTTTTTTTTCAGCCGGGCTTGGTGGCGCACACCTTTAATCCCAGCACTCAGGAGGCAGAGGCAGGCGGATTTCTGAGTTCAAGGCTAGCCTGGTCTGTAAAGTGAGTTCCAGGACAGCCAGGGATATACAGAGAAACCATGTCTCAACAAACAAACAAACAAAAAAAAAAAGATTTCTTTTTTTCAACTTTAATGAAGAATTGTGTAGGAAATTTTAGGAGATTGCATTGAATCATTAGATTGCCTTTAGTAAGATTGCCATTTTCATGATATTAATCCTATTGGTCCATGACCATTGGATATCCCTCCACTTTCCAATTTTCTCTTCAATTCTTTCTTCATTTCATAAAGCTTTTACTATATAAGCCTTTTACTTTTTTGATTAAAGTTTTTCTAATATACACAGTTTTGGAGAATTGTGAAAGGTACTTCTTTTATTTCTCAGTATGTTTGCCATTTGTATCTAGAAAGGCTATAGGCCTTTATGTTTAATTTTTATTCTCCTATCTTTCTGAAATTTTTATCAGCTAACAAAGTTTTCCTGTGGATTTATTCAGGTCTTTTACTAGACATCAAATGCTATCAAGTAAGCCCCTCAATATGAGGACTGTGTAGAATGATTGTTGAGTCATTCTACCTTACCCGGAGATCCATTGCATAATCAGCCACCAAACCCAGACACTATTTCATATGCCAGCAAGGTTTTGCTGAAAGGACCCTGATTTACCTGTCTCATGTGAGGCTATGCCAATGCCTTGCAAATACAGAAGTGGATGCTCACAGTCATCTATAGGATGGAACACAGAGCCCCCAATGGAGGAACTAGAGAAAGTTCCCAAGTTGCTGAAGTGGTCTGCAACCCTATAGATGGAACAACAATATGAAATAACAAGAACCCCCAGAGCTCATGTCTCTAGCTGCATATGTAGCAGAAGATGGCTTAGTTGGCCATCTTTGGGACGAGAGGCCCCTTGGTATCGCAAACTTTATATGCCCCAGTACAGGGGGACACCAGGGCTAAGAAGTGGAAATGGGTGGGTAGGGGAGCAGGGCAGGGGGAGGGTATAGGGAACTTTCTGGATAGCATTTGAAATGTAAATTAAGAAAATATCTAATTAATAAACACATTCAGATAAAAAAAAAAAGGTCCCACAACTACTTTCACAGCATTAGAGGTTGTTGACAGGGATATTGGTTACCCTCTACTATACGACAGCAGTATAAAAGACTCTATTAATGAACATACTACTTACTTATGTCAATGATTATGAAAATATTATGTTGATGCCTAGCTAAAAACTTTAACCCTAATGAATATCTCTCATAGAAGTGGAAGGTACTATACATGTAGGAAAGCTTTTATCATCAGTGTCAGGCAGCTATGAATCCTGAAACATACAGTGACCTACAACAGCTACCTAACTGCAAGATACACTGGGAAATAGTGACACAACTGTTATTGGAGTAATGAGCCATATTTAAAATTGTATTTAGGACCAACTTTGTGGGGTAGAATCTATCACTGACATTGTTAATGATGCCAAGAACCTGAGCCAAGCCAGATTAGTAAGTCTTTAGAGGAAAACCTACTACTATTATTCTGCTAAATGACCTCCCAATGGCATTGCCTAATGATAGGTCTTTATCATCCTCTTTCAAATCTTGGAGACCTACAAAGAAGAGGAGGTAGTAGATAGTAAGATCAATAGCTGCTGGAAAACTCCAAGTAAACAGCATCTTCTAGAACTCAGAGACCATGACAGCATGAACAAGACCTGCATGAATTCTAGCCAATCAAAAATCTCAACATAGAAAGGGGGAAATGGATACAAAGTCTTACCTCTAACTAAGAAGATATATGTGATTAATTTTTGAGAGAGAATATAAATGGAGTAAGTATGGTGATATGAACCATACTCAAGGCAGGTCTTGTGTGAAGGAGTTATTGTCCCAAACAAAATGGACTCCATGTGCTTTTCATCCATTTTCCTTTTGTTTTGCTTTTCTGTTGGTTTATTTGTTTGGTTTTTGTTTTGTTTTCATTTTTGTCCCTTTTTGTTTTGTTGAGATTTTTGTTTTTTGAATATTTTTTGAGAAAAAAAAAAGAACTTGACATTGTGTGGGTAGGGAGGTGGGAAGATTTGGGAGGATTTGAGGGAGGAGGATGAGTGTGATTGACATGTGAAAAAAATTAAAATAATTTTAAAATATTATATAAAATACTTGAATTCAGTAATAGTATTTTGTTATAAGAATGGGAACCGTCATCTGGATGCAATCACTTCTATAAAAGTTGAAGAAATGAGGGATCATCAAGGAACAAGCGGCACATAATGGAAAAGAAAGCGATCTAAATGTGTTTTGCTTGGTCTTTATGTTAATTGGTACATAAGTACTGCTAGAAGCTACACCCTTTAGGTTCTAATAATGTACCTTGCCTTCTGCACACTGCCAGATAGCAGATGACACAGTCATCTATAGGATACTGTGTGTGGGTGAAATTCAGTATTAGGGTAATAGGTCAGATCTGAGCTTAAGTCAGAGCATGCCACGCAGGGCTTAGAGTGTTGAGCTGTATCTAGAATTCATTTGCCACACACTTGGATGCTAGTGCCCTGTGCTCGCTGGTCTTGTGAATAGGTTTATTTCATTTCATTGTTATTTTCAATAAGTTCCCACTTAGATTGTCCCAGATTCAACTTCTAACTGCTATATTTTTAAATTCTGAAAAAGATAAAGATAAGAGGGTGATAAAACAAACTGATATGACATTGTCCTTTAGTCTTGGAACTTTGTAAGGTTCTTGTCATGACCTGGTCTATTTCGAATTTTTGTCAATTTGAATTATAGTGATTATTTTTCCCTAAAATGTATTACAAATTATATGAGTTATCACTAAGAACTGTTATTATAAGTTACCAGTCATTTGTCCTAAACTTTCCTCACAGACTTATTTATTCAGTATTCTAATTTAAGATCTTTAGCTCATATTATATTTTCTGTCAGAGACAATTTGAATTTTATTTAGAATAAGGCTCTTTCTGCTCAGATGCTTTGGACACAATGCCAAAATCAGTGGTGAATTCAGAAAGTGAATGGTATTTCGGAAAGAAATGTAACCTCCATTTAGTCTGTGAAGATGGCAGAAAAACAAAACGATAACTGCTGGGAGAGGGGTGGTGGGGTCCGTGAAGTGATTTTAAAGGACACCAACCTGTCCACGGATATAAACCTTAGTCTCCATGTGTGCTGGATGAGAAGGCTTCATGGAGCATAATTCTTACACCCCATACCATTTCAAATGCTCTCAGGAAAAAGAGAGCAGTAGAGTTTATGGAAAAGTTTAAACCAATGCATGGAATCAAACAGTATCTTCCTTGCTGTGCTGTCTCCTTGCTCCTTCTCAGCAGTACCAATATTTCTGTTCACCACCTTATAACTCTTACTTTCTCTTACTCTATCATTTTTGTATCTTTATCATCCATTTTCTTGTTTACAGACTAATTCCTTCCAGAAAGTTAATGCACTCTTTCTATACTGCTTTTAGAAAATCTATCTCTGTACCCTAGTAACAGAAATCAACCTTGTTCAAAGAGATTGTTACATGAGTGTGATGCCTCTAAGAAGGGGATGAGCAAGTACATGATTACCCTGAGTTTGAAATTGATATTGTTTTCATGTTCTAAATGTGGACATAGCTGGGCACCAGCCAGCATGTAGCTATCATTAGGCAAGTTTGTATTTTCACTCTCTTGTCCTCTAATAGAAAGTCTGTCTGTATATGCACTATGTCCCTATTGAACATTTCTGTACATTGACATACACAGGTCATCCTAAGAAAGTACTTTGGCATATTTTATCCAATTCTTTCTACCAAGTAAACGTTTTACTGGGTAACTCTGAGTTGTTAGATAACACCTGATAAATGCATGCATTAAACAACTAAAGGACAAAGGATTTATTTTGACTACTGGATTTGCAGGTTTCAGTGCATGACCAACTAGCTCTGTTATTCTTTAGATGTAGTAAAGCAAAACACCACAGTGGAATGGAAAACATAGATCAAGCTGTTGACCTCAAGATTGTTTGGCAGAAGACACAGGGAGCCAAAGACACAGTACAACCTCCAAAGAAACTCCCTACGGACCTACTCCCTAGTACCAGACTTTGCCTTCTAAGAGCCAATTCAATATTAACTCATCAATCCATTAACCCATTAATAAAATTAATTCTAATTACCTTTTAGATACCTTCCCAGCTAACAGCTGGGAATGACACCTTCAATAGATAAGCTTTCATGGAAACTTACTCAAATGAAACATGTGGCCACTGAAGATAGGAGACACAACAAATGGTATAACTAAATCAAATAGAAAGTCATTTAGATTTCATCTGCTTATTTTATTTGTATTTACAAGAGAGCATTACCAGACCTATTCTTGGAATCGACATCATTTCAAATTCCTTGTGGTACTGTCAAGGCCTATTGATTGACCATTTTCCATCCCACTTCTCTGCAAGATTACTTTTTTCTCTCCACAGTATTGATCAGAAAATCAATTTTTCAATGGAGGGAAGGCATCAGACTAAATAGAACTGTTCAATTGTTCTTACGCTAAATCTCACTATCTTTTGACCTACCCATTCCTAAGCTAAAAGAGATAATTAAACTTTTTTAAAAAATAGATCTACCCTTTTAGCCTGAGTTGTACTATTGGCTGGGATTTGTACTAACTATCAGTGTAACTGAAATAATGTTAAGAAACTTTAGGTAGAGAAGAAAATTAGATGAATGGGAGCTCAGAGTTAATCATGGCTTATCTAGAACTCTCATGAGGTTTATCAAAGTTTGGTTTTTGCCTTTTTTCTCATTAAAATAAAGTTTACTTTGTTTTTCTTTTTCACTTAGAAAAAATTATCCTATATAATAGAAGTAGAAATTATGTATATCCAACATCAAAACATAATTTTACTTGAGTAGCAGAATATAAATAAATTATTTACTGTTCCAAAAATCAAGGCTGTTTCAGCATTTCTACCTCTATATAAAATAATTTAACTCACAACAGAACTATGACAGCTTAAAATAAATGTTATGGTAATAATCTAACTTCTACAAATATAATAAAATAAATTATATTTTTATATGTTAAATAATAGCTAAGATCACTATACTGACCAAAATATTTACCTTAGGAATTATAGTTATTTTATCTACTTTTATTAGATTTTAGAATTATTAAGTAAACAATTAGTGGGTCATGCCTGGGAGAGACTAATTTTCCTTCTCTTAGAAGCTATTGGCTGCTTGTAGTTCTTTCCTGAGGCATGAGACTCCTTGAGATTTATCCCATTCATATCAGTATATTTATTTCTACTTTCATTGTTTGTGTCTCATTTTTGCAACCATATTTTTGAGGTTTGTAGACAGGTTTCCTGTAATTTCTAGGAGACACAATCTCACAGCAGACTCCTGTGTCCTCTGGCTCTTCTAATCTTGGTTCTCTGTATTCTGCAATGTTCTCTGAGCTTGTGGTACAGGAATACTGTTGCATATGTATCTATTGAGGATGAATCCCTCACATTAAGGTGATCTCTGCATTCATTAAGACCTGTTTTGTTTTTCTGTAACGGTCCCCCTTGATGCAAAGACTTCCTTTGCTGAAGGTTGAAAGTTTAACTTAATCTGTGGACCCTGAATTCATGTACATATAAGCAATACTAAATAAGCCAAGCAGTGTGTGTGTTTGTGTGTATGTGTATGTGTGTGTGTGTGTGTGTGTGTGTGTGTGTGTATACCAAAGGGGGAAAAACCATCAATTTAAGAGGAAATTAGAAGAAAGTGAAAACAGCATCTTCTTAAAGTAAAATGCATTTATCCTTCAAATGCATATGAAGTTTTTGCACATACATGATAACCTTTTTAAAAAATACTAAACAAGCAAATAAATAAATAAATAAATAAATAAATAAATAGATAAATAGATAGATAGATAGATAGATAGATAGATAGATAGATAGATAGATAGATAAATGTGGTTGTTTGAAAGAGAATTGCCCCCATAGACTTCTGTCTTTGCTAGGATTGTATTGCTGTGAAGAGACACTGTGACTATGGCAATTTTTATAAAGAAAAATATTTAATTGGGGCTGGCTTATAGTTCAAAGGTTTAGTCTATTATTATCATAGTGGAAAACCTAGTGGCAGACAGACATGGTGCAGGAGAGGTAGCTGATATTTCTACATCTGGATCCATAAGCAGCAGGAAGAGACAGTGGACCACTAGGTCCAGTTTGAGCTTCTGAAATATCAAAACCCAACTACACCCCCATTGACACATTTTCTCTAACATGGCTACACCATTCCCAAGGCCACATCTACAGTAATATCCCTCTCTATGAATCCATAGGGGCTATTTTTATTCACACCACAACAGCTTATATGTTTGAGTTACTGGACCACAGTTACTGGAACTGTTCAGAATGTAGTAAGAGTTATTTGTGGCCATTGGAACGTCAAGGTAAACTATATAGATATATTGGATAGAATCCTTTAAATGTATTCAGTTTTCAGGATTACAGGAAACATAAGTTGAACTTCTGGAACTAGTATGTGCAACTCAAAGATCACACTGGGCCTTCACTTGGTGAGATTTGCCTTGCCTAGAAGCAATTATGACCAGGAATTGATGCTTTTCTGTGGTTTCTTTATAGGTAACCTCACTTTACAAAAGTGATTCTTGACATTTACACAGTAGATACCTTTTGTGCATTGTAAATCATGCCCTAACAACCTTTCACAAGCCAGACTCAAACAATCATTCCAGAATTGATTCAGAAATGGCAAGCAGGTTAGGACAAGGGTGAGAAGTTCAGTCTCCATGATGTGGCTGTGACATTTGTACATTACTATCTATAGCCATAACAACAAAGTAAAGAGAAGATTAAGAAAGAGAGAGAGAGAGAGAGAGGAAAGAAGGAAGGAAGGATGGAAGGAAGGAAGGAGAAAAAGTGCTCTCTGATCATTCTGAACATAGCACATTCAGTCTTTTCTACTCTCTTATCATTCAGAATCATGTGTAGATAACTAAGACCTCAAGCTGCCTCAAATTATCTCTTCCTATTTTGTTACTGTCTATTGATAATGTCCTTTTATCTGACACAATTAGCAATTTCTCTATAATTCCGTTTACTTCTCAGTCTTGCTTCACTTCTCTGCTATGCATAGGCAATGAAAATCAACTCACCTTGATGCCATGAAGCCAGCTTCATAGCCTAAAATCCCAAGTGGTAACATACACAAGAAAAGGTTGTTTGCCCTGTCCTATTGCCTAGGTGTTGCACAGATTTAAAAGCAGCCAATGTTTGGACTATACACTAGAAAATGGGATCAAACTGGGAAAATCTATGCAGAATTTACAATTTCTGATGGAGGACAAAGCCCATGACATGATTTTCCTAATTTGGAGAAGAAAACTGTCAGAATCTTACAATGCAATTGACCTTTCTGATAGGTCAACATCCACCCATTGTATCACCTAAACCATAGGAGACAGATAGTACTGACAGAAGTGTTTGTTTGTTTGTTTGGTTGGTTGGTTGGTTGGTTGGTTGGTTGGTTGGGTTTTTTGGTTGTTTTGTTGTTGTTGTTGTTGTTGTTGTTGTTGTTTGAGACAGGATTTCTCTGTGTAGCCTTAGCTGTCCTGGAACTCACTCTGTAGACCAGGTTGCCCTTGAACTCAGAGATCCACCTGCCTCTTCCTCCCAAATGCTGGGATTAAAGGTGTGTGCCACCATGCCAGCGACAGAAGTGTTCTTTAGCAGTATTGATAGTAAGTTCTCCAAAGATGAGTCTTCAAGCCTACTCCATTAAAATAAAAAATGCTTGTTGTCTTAGAGTTTAACTGCTGTGAAAAGACACTGTGACCTAGGCATCTTTTATAAAGGTAAACATTTAATTGGCTGGCTTACAGTTTCAGTCCATTATCATCATGATGGAAATCACGGCATTGTGCAGACAGACTTTTGCTGCTAGAGGAGCCAAGAGTTCTACATCACGTGTCAAAGGCATCCAGGAAGAGGCTTTCTTCTCCTCTGAGCGTAGCTGGCATATAGGAAAAGAATTCAAAACCCACCCCTAAAGTGTCATACTTCCACTAACAAGGCTACATCTCCTCTAAAAAGAACATACCTCCAAACAGTGCCACTTCCCATGGACCAAACATATTCAAGCTACCGTATCCATGTTTTTAAAATAATTGACTCTACAACACTTAAAAGAAACTTATTACATGATAATGATAAATAGCTCTATTCTGAAAACGATGTTGTCAGGTATACCCCCCTATAGCACTTAAATTATTTTGAAATTAAAAATATCATATATTAAAGAAGTGGCAATAATGTATTATTTGTTTGTCAACTTGTCCTTCCATGGCCTGGTATTTTGATTCAAGTTTTTATTTGAACTTTAATGATATAAAGGTCAGCAAACTGATTTAAAATATCTATGGTGTGTTCACAAGTTGCTGTTATAATGCCTCGTAGCATAAGCTCTGCTGGACCAGTTTCTTGACCTTGCCAAACATATGGGCCAATCATTTTGAGGAATCTTCAATAAATGCTAAACTTTGTAGAATTATATTTTTTTACTTCAGAATAATTTTTCTGAACTTACTAGAAGATAGCATGAATTTTTATTTCTATGGTTTTATGGCTTCTTATCTAAAAAGTCATTTGACCTTATATGAGTATAGAAAAGGATAATTAATTTTCCACTATCTTGTCAATTTTTAAAATAAGAGAAACATATAAAATCAAAGTACATTAATGTCTCTAGCACAAATTAATAAAGAGGAAAGTTTCAAGATATGTGTTTCCATAAAGTAAAAGTCAATGGGGTCTACCAAGCAGGTCTGCTCCAAAATCTTCCAGGTGCCTTTAGTGTTCCACTAGACCAAAGCAAATCCAAAAATGTAGTGTTGGTTTATTTTTATAAGATACCACAATGAGGAGCAACAACAACAACAAAAAGAGGGGATTGTTTCTTTAGTTTATTTTTTTGTCTTTTTAAAAAATAATCATTTTATTCATTTACATTTCAAATGATATCCTCCTCCCTGGTTTCTTCTCCACAGTACCCCCATCCCAGCTCCCTTTCCTCCTTCTCCTTTGCCTCTACGAGGGTGCTCCTCCACCCACTCTCCCCTCACTGTTCTAGCATCCCCTTATGCTGGGATATCTAGCCTTCACAGGACCAAGGGCTTCCCCTCCTATTGATGCCAGATAAGCCGACCTTCTGCTACATATGTATCTGGAACCATGGATCCCTCCCTCCATGGTACCCTTGGGTTGGTATTTTAGTCCCTGGGAGCTCTGGGTGGTCTAATTAATTTATAATGTTCTTCCTATGGGGTTGCAATCCCCTTCAGCAACTTCAGTCCTTCCCCTAGTATTCCATAGGGTTTTCTAGGCTCAGTTAAAGGGTTATCTCCATCTATTATTCAGGGAACAGCCATACCAGGCTCCTGTTACAAGTGTTTCTTGGTGTCAGTAATAGTGTCAAGGTTTGGTGTGTGCAGATGGGATAGATACCTAGGTGGGGCGGTCTCTGGATGGTCCTTTCTTCCTCTCTATTCCATTTTTTGTCCCTATCTTTTCTTTAGACAGGAAACATTCTGGTTTAAATATTTTGAGATGGGTGGGTTTTAATTGGTCTTAGTGCTGGGAAATTTACATTTAAAATTATGCAAAGAGCCTCACATATGAAAGCCTATGTTTATGCATAGGTGTATGAACATGTGGAAGCCAAAAGGTAAACTCAGATGCCATTCCACAGGAGCCATTCACCATGTTTTTGTTCCTTTATTGAAACCTTGGCGTCACCTATTAAGCAGGGTTAGCTAGCCAGTGAGTCCCAAAGATCCCTGTCTCTTCCTCTCTAGCACTGGGGTTACAGGTGTGAACTTCCATGCTTCACCCTTCATAATGGTTCTGGGGATCAAACTCTGATGCTCATGCTATGCGACAGTACTATCCCAACTCAGCTCTCTCCCTCTAGAGCCTTGAATATCAATTTTTCATAAATAATACATTTAATAACTCATAAATTCAACATAAAAATATGGTTCCTAGGCATTTATTAAAATAATCCTTCATCTAGATGCTACCATTTTTTCCCCAGTTTTCCAGACAATGATTTATCTTTTCTCGGTCTTATTTTATACTTCCCCTTTTGAAGGCCACTGAAAATTCTGTAGCTCACTAGCCTCCTTCTCCAGTGCCAAACTAATAAAATGATCTGGTTTCAATGCCAAGTACTTTATCAAGTTTATATCATAGGATAGTCTGTCCAGCAAAAACTGCATGCAGGGCCACAGATAATAGTATAGCATATAAACTTATTTTATAAATAAGGAGAATATCTGCTGGGGTGGAATTTTCAACATATCAACTGTTTCATAATTTTCTCTATTTGAATAGTAATTAAGATCAAGAGTGAAGGGAATGTATCGAAGATAAAGGATAAATTGTAAAGTTCAAATGAATAAATTTCTTCCAAGTGTTGCTAGAAATCTTTATCAATGATGTAATTTTGCTGAATCATTATTTAATGACAAACTTACTAAGTGAATGTAAGAAACTAACAGCAGGTAAGCTGGATGCAATTATATCAGAACTTGGTGTTATCTTTGCAAATTTTCTCTCAATCTAAAATGATACTATAATAAAAGTTTATTTTTAAAATATCATTATAAGGAAATCAATTAAAATAGGGAAAAAAATCACTAGTAGTTTTCCTGCCTTTTTCTCTTACAGGCACTATATCTATTAAAGGGAAAGTGAAAAATAGGGAGACTGCCCCACCTAACATTTGTGGATAAGTCACTCATGATGTCATTAGGGTAGTTGCAAGTTAATGTAAAGAACAGGCCCTTGAGGAGCAGTCAAGCAACCCAAAAGGAGACACCAACACGAAGAGAAGAAATATCACTGGGAGTTAAACCTGATGTGTCAGGAAGAAACCCCTCAACAGGGCTAGTGATTGACATGGAAAGTCAATAATTTGTACAAGGTGAGGAGGTCATTTGTGCAAGAGGGAAGTTTTGGTGAGGAGCGCTGAGGTAGTGTGAAGAGAATGCCAATGTGATAGAGAATGTGACACTATATGCATACTATGTGATACTATAGGCAACATCAGTACCTGAACGAGACAGAAAGGGCCTCTATAAGGATGCTGAGGCCAGACCTGACTGAAGACACCAAGGAAAGTGACTACATTTTAAGAAGTGGTTTTATGGTAATTCAGAGCTGGAAAAGAATAAGAAGAGTTGTTAGAAGGGATGCCCCATGTGGGCTAACATGGTCCATGTGCAACACAGGAAAAATGAATGTGGTTTGTGAGAATATAAGCAGGTGAGAAAGGGTGGTCCAATAGAACTGACCAGCAGAAAGCCCTTTTCAGGGCCCAAGAAGGCAAATGTCTGAGCAAAGACGAATCATCTATCATTGGTTGTGACAGCTTGGATTGTGAGGAAAATACTTTGAAGAAAAAAATGATGACATTAACATTAGACTTGTTATACTGCACTGTTAAAATAAAGAAGCCCAGGAAGGAGAACAGAAACTGTGTTCACTGTTGAAGAAACTAAATAAAATCAGGAAAAAAAAAAGAGAAAATGAGAATGTATCCCGTGGTGGCAGACCTCAGAAGGAAGTGTCAGCATGAACTGATTGTTTTCAATGTAGATAAATATAGAAGTGACTAGATAAATAAGTGTGTATGTGAAATTCCCACTGATAAAAGTTAGAAATAGTGTTATCTCACTAGCAACTACTAACCAAATATAACCTTTCAAATATCAGTCTAACTAAGTGAAACTAGGGATCTTTAGAAAGACAGCTAACCTCAGGGTAAGATCAAAGAGAGTATAAGATTAAACTGAAATAGTTGTGATAGCAAACTCTATGATATTATTTAGAGAAGAAGCAGAATGCCAAAGCGATATAGGGCACATCTTGAGATGGCTCCTCTAGTAGATACTGAAAGTCTCAAAAATAGAAAATGGTGGTCAGAAATGATGAAGTTGTAATATACAAAATGGAATCTATTACTACGAGTTGGTATAAATAAGTAAATAAATTAAAATTTAAGAAATGTATATAGTTCCAAATGAACTGTTGAGATAAACAGAAAGTGCCTACACTACATATCCCCAAGTGATCAAACTGCATGCCTAAATCATGTTTAGAAATATTCTGCAGGGCGGTGGTGGCAAACACCTTTAATCCCAGCACTTGGGAGGCAGAGGCAGGCAGATTTCTGAGTTTGAGGCAAGCCTGATCTACAAAGTGAGTTCCAGGACAGAAACCCTGTCTTGAACCCCCCCCCCAAAAAAAAAAAACGAAATATTCTATATTATATGGTAAAGTGCCTTTTCAGATTTAATTAAGTTTACTAAACAGTTAATCTTTAAAATTGGTAGATAAATCTTAGGTCTTTTGTATAGTAAAATCATGAAGATTATAAATTTTAAAAGACATGCTTCCTTGTTGGTTCTGAGAATTAGTGACCCTGCATGTTTGTGGAGACTTCAGAGGACTCTCAGAATTTTTCTGTAACCTTGAAAATATTGCATGATATTTGATTACACAGTGAAACCATTGATTGTGTTGTTGAGATTGTTGGCTGAGGTGAACTAGCCAGCCAGAGCTCAGAAAGAACAATTAAGGGTGAGATTATTCACCAGAAAGTCACAGAAGCTGAAAATATTTGAAGACTAGATAAGATTGTACAGAGACTTGAAGCTTCCTGTACTGGGTCTAGGTTAGCAGAGAGGCAGTAATCCTTGGAGAAAATAATTCCATACAGGAGAATAAAAGTTACTTTTATATGAGAGTATTCCATATAGGTCTATATGTTGGTATTTATATGATATGTATATTCTTGATAACATATCTAAATTCATTAATATACATACATTTTCTACTAGTACTAATATACATGGTAATTTTCTAAAATCTACTCTAAAAGGAGAAGAGATTGACTTGAAAACTTCTAGAGTTTCTATCATTTAGTGCAGTTTCTTTTCTGCATCCAACTAAAGTATATTATATGTTAAACTCAATAACATGGATATCAAAATATCACATTAAAATAAAAATTATATTTAAATATATTTTACTTTAGAGGATTCATATAATCATTAGGCCATATTCTTACCCCCCAATTTCCTCCTAGATATCCCATCCTTCCTACCCAGCTGTCATGGTTTGTATATGCTTGACTCAGGGAGTGGCACTACTAGGAGGTGTGCCCTTGTTGGGGGAGGTGTGTTATTGTGGCGTTGGATTAAGACCCTCACCCTAGCCGCCTAGAAGTCAGTATTCTGCTAGCAGCCTTCACATGAAGATGTAGAACTCTCAGCTCCACCTGCACCATGCCAGCCTGGACCCTGACATATTCCTGCCTTGATGATAATGGACTGAATCTCTGAACCTGTAAGCCAGCCCAAATTAAATATTGTCCTTGTAAGAGTTGACTTGAACACAGTGTGTGTTCACAGCAGTAAAACCTTAAGACACCACCCAATATCATGCTCCTTCACTATCTTCAAGCACAAATCAACATACACAACACACTAGATATAAAGAAAGAGAGAGAGAGAGAGAGAGAGAGAGAGAGAGAGAGAGAGAGAGAGAGAGAGAGGAAGGAAGGAAGGAAGGAAGGAAGAAAGAAAGAAAGAAAGAAAGAAAGAAAGAAAGAAAGAAAGAAAGAAAGAAAGAAAGAAAAGAAAGGAAAGGAAAGAAAGAGGAAGGAAGGGAGGGAGGGAGGAGGGAGGGAGGGAGAAAGGAAGGAAGGAAGGAAGGAAGGAAGGAAGGAAGGAAGGAAGGAAGGAAGGAAGGAAGGAAGGAAGGAAGACACAAAGTACTGTCATAATTGTGTTGACTATTCCTGAGCACTTGATCTACATGAAGAAATATATAAATATCCAGTGTCACTTACCTAAAGATAACTAATCTTTCTATCCCAGCAGGTATCAATTACACGTAGCTTCTTGGCTAGAGGTAGGGTGTTGTGTCCACTTGCCCTTTTCTGTGTTGGGAATTTTGTCTGGCTTTAGCATCTGCATAATTTATGGTTTGTTGTCACAGACTCACCGATTTCAAATTTGCACTGACCCGTTTGCATCTCAACCATGATGTTTTAAATGTGATATGTTTGTATGTAGTGGGTTTTTTTGTTTGTTTTGTTTTGTTTGTTTTTGTTTTTGTTTTAGTAAATATCAGAAAATGATTAATTCTTGAGTGGAAACCAGATTTTTTTTTTTAAAAAAAGAAATTTGACTCCAAATAAAATAAAAAATAAGTTAAAGAAACAAAATTCTAGATAAAATACAAGTCTTCCTGTAAGATATGAAGAAATGAGTTAAATCATCTCAGGTATCAGTCACTACATGAAGAATTAGGATGCATGACCATATTGTGCTCTAGACAACACTGGAGGTGGAGCTTATTCCTGAGACTGTGTTACATAAAAACTTTGCTGTGGTCTTCAAGGACAATGGCCACAATCATATTTTATGGAAAACATAGGCGCTCTCAGCATAAATCTTACTTTGTATGTACATGTGTAAGAGCTAAGGGGAGCGGGGGAAGAGGAGGAGCAGGAGGAAGAGGAGGAGGAAGAGGAGGAGGAGAGAGAGAGAGAGAGAGAGAGAGAGATGATATTTTTACAAATTTGAGTAATCAAGAAGATTATATGTCAAACTTCAGAATGAAACAAAATTTCTTCTGTAACTGAGTCATATGCGAAATAAAATTATACATTATCCCCAAAATGCTGTATTCTTTCATACATTGACACTGTCTGGTTAGATAACAAATCTAAAGCTCTTGGATCTTAGCAAAACAAATAAAGGTACAAGTGCTAAATTTTTAGCATTATTATGAAAAGCCTAACTAATTTGACAAAGGATTTCCCAGCTACATTTACTAATTTGATATTAGCCAATTCCTGAAAGCAAAGATCAATGTCAATAAATATACCAAAATCTTCAGCCTTACAGAAATACCTCCTTTTTTACTCTTCCTGAACATTAGTCTGTCTGAAGGTATATTAACTATATCAAGAAGTTTGGAACAACATCTGTTAAAAATTTCTCTTCAGCATTTGAGACACAAACAATCACACAAAGAACATTTGCTCAATCTTTGAGTGGATGTGCTTAAGAGATTACATAAGTCACTTACCATCTGTAAAAATTGTGTGTTAGCCTAAAAAATACACCAGGTTGTATGGATCTTGAGAGAGTATCTTAAACTTTCAGTAAAAATAAGAGAGAATATGAAATGAAAATTTACACTTGATGTCTGATATTTACTGAAATATAATTCATAGCACAATCAAGTTACCATTTTGTTATGGCTAAAAGAGCAGAGTATAAGATTTTTGTCCTAAACATTTGGATTACACATGGCCATATATGCAGGATGATCACTGTTTTGAAATAGCATCAAATCATTGGGTGTTGCAGAATTAAAACTGGGTACCTGTTACATGGCCAATCTCTATGTATTCTTTTCTCAGACCTTGGAAATGATCATGCTATTTTCTGCATGTATAATTTTGCCTACATTAGATATTTTATTAAAATGAATTAAACATTATTTTTCCTTTAGTGACTGGCCTATTTTATTTACTTTACTGTTCTTAATGTCAAATAATCTTAGAGTTCAAGAAGGCTGTAACACTCCTACCCATTGTTAGTTACTTTGGTAAGTGTTTAGGGTCTGTAAGAATATATTAACAAAACATATTATGTAGTATATGCCCATCAAAATATTGTCAAAATATATTCTTGGAGCATAGTCCTGGAACTCACTATGTAGACCAGGATGATCTCAGACTCACAGAAATTGGTCTGCTTCTACCCACTTAGTGCTGGAATTAAAAGCATGTGCAAGCATTTCCATCTTGGGTCTTCATGCTTGAATGAAATCATTTTAACAACTGATCTCTTTCCCCATCCTGTGTGTGTGTGTGTGTGTGTGTGTGTGTGTGTGTGTGTGTGTGTGTGTGTGTGTGTGTGTATGTGTATGTGTTTATACAAGCACATGTGCATATTTGTTCATGTATATGGTCTATATAGGGGCTCATGTAAGTGTGTGCATGTGTGGGCATGTGTGTAGAGCATCTTTTAAAAATAGATATATACATCACATTTTCCCTCATAAGGCACAATGAACAGATATGAATGAACATATGTATTGTTTTCATTCCCTAGTAACTATGACAAAGGATGCTGCTATGGACATATATAAGTAAGTATATATAATAAGTAAGCAAACATTTATTTGAGATCTAGTTTTGGTTGTTGTATACATATCCCAGAAATGGGATTACTCAGTCATATGTCAATTCTATTTTTAGTCTTGAAGAACTTTGAGGTTGTTTTCTATCTCTGCATCACTTTATTATCTTACTAAGAATACACAAGGGTTCTTACTTTTCTACATCTTGACAAATTTTCCCTGAGTTGTTTTAATAACAGTTATTCTAATTAGTATAAAGTATAAATTAGTATCAGTATAAAGTGTAAATGTTTAATGTTGCTAATGGATGTTATATTAGTTGAAATTTTATAAAAAGCATTAAACATTTCTTGGCATGAATAAGGCTGAATTGGTATTGGAATGGAGGAAGTTTAACTATCCTTAGGTTCAGAAGGGTGGGTTACTTGCTAGTTCAGCATTTCACTATTATACTACTGAAGCTATTCAGTTCAGGAAGACTGTAGCCCTCCTAGCTGTTGTTAGTTATTCTGGTAAGTATGACTGCACCAGTTGCACTAAAGGGGGGCAAACTGTCTATGTTTTACAAGAATTTATCAAGAAAACAAAATGCATAGTATGTGACCATCAAAAAGTTTTCAAAATACGTTAAGAACATGAATGTAAACTTCTGCAATGTGGGAAGATCTGTGCTAGATTTTCTCAGAACTTATATTACATCATCTTTTATTTCATGTTCAAACATGACTGATAACAACTTACTATTCTTAAATCTTGAAATATTTTATTCTGATTTGAAGAAATGAGGCTTCTTAGCTTATGGCAGTGAAGATATGCTCCTTCTCTAACTTGGTCTTAAGTATCATATATTCAGAATTTATTCCTGGGGCAAATGTTTCCTCTCTCTGTAGAACACCTTAACAGAATGTTTCAGACACTTATAAAATCATCAGTTGTTCCCATGTGTCACCTGTGTTATATCTTAATCATGATGTAAATTATTAAAAACTGAATTAAAATAATCCCATACTGTGGCTTATTTCAACAACTACAAGAACAACAACAAAAAAGGTAGATCTTTCAAAAGAGTTAATATCAGGGGTTGGCTGATATTAACCTACATCTGTATAACAAAATCTATGCAACCAGGAAGCATGCTGCTTTTATTTTATAGATAGTGCTTTATTAATAAATTTATGTAGCTTATAGTATTAATGACATTTGTATGTAGCTTATATGTTAATGACATTTGAATGTACTTTTTACATGTTTATAATTAAATAAATAATGATAAAAGACTTTCAAATTATGATACTAAGTGGCAAAAGCAAATTAGATGAAATAATTCCAGGAAATGTCCAAGAAGTCTTTGTGGTATAATATCAATGTTGCATACCAATCAAACCTTCTTCTTTATAGAAATAAAATTTATATAGCTGCAGTGATGGCAGCAGATCATAGGATGTAGGTGATCAATTACTTCTCTGCATTAGAAAACTGGGGTACATTTCATCTTGCTGCTTATCTTTATTTTCTAAATGTAAATAACATGATAACAGAGGAAACTATATGAAGGTCCTTCCTAAGTTGGATCAAAGCTGTATAGCTCAGCCTCTGAGAGACAGAGCCATCTCTTTGTTTGCAGAATGCTGCCTTCCTTTGCAAGAGGATGCTACCATGCTGAGAAACCAGCACACACTTGCAGGAAGCCTTCATTCTAACTAACTCTGCATTGACCCTATCTCTTCACATACTGGTAATGGAAAAAACAAATCAATGTTGTAAATAAAATGTGTTTATTTGTCTATGAAAACAGGTTTTATGCACAGAAAGCTTTATTTTGGCTATTAAGTTTAATGCTAAATTTTACTTTAGTTATTTGTTTTGAAACAGGATTGTCCTATGTACTTCAATGGCCTGCTGAAATAAATGTCTAGGCTGGCCTTGAGTTCTTTGCAAACTTCCTAGCTCAGCCTGCCAACTGCTGGATCACAAACCTGCAATACTATTCCCAGTGTATTTTTTTTAAAGTTTCAGATCTAAAAATTTAATTTACCATCAAATTTGTAGTAGTAATTCACAAATTATTAGGCTGAAAGTTTTAACTTTGAGAGATTTTGGGCTTGACATTAGCCCAGATGTTACTTTTTTTAATTCAAGATATATATTTTTAAATAAGTTGCTTATTTAACAGAACAAATGTTATAAGAAGACAGAGAAATTAATAATAATTATTTATGAATACATAAATGCTAAATATTCTAACACTGTTTAAAAATCTGGCAAGTTTTTAAACTTAAAATAACAGATCTAAATGTATTGCTCAGTCACACATTTGAAAATGGAAGTCATTGGCTAATTTGTTAGTTTGGAATGCCAGATTTTCTTAACACTAGATAGCACTAAAATACCAAGTATCATGAATCTATTCTTAATGCCAAGATGTCACTGCCAAAACTCCCTCTTTCAACACTTTACACTATAAATTATAACTTTCAAGGTTAAATTTTCTTCTCTATAAAGGAAACCACAGTGTTGTTCTGCTGAACTGGCAAGTGGGTTCAGGCTTCTGAGCAATGCAGACCAGGCTCTGGTCATACTAGGACACATCTCATACCTTATGCTCAGTCTGTAAGAGGAACTTGATAACTCGAAAGAGCTGGGCTTCTCACTCCTATAAACTCCATAGCTAGAACATGCAGCCTCACCTAATTTTAAACATACATTGATTTTTATTCCTCCAGATGTACTGTTTAATAAAGCCAACTGGTTGGAACACAATTTCATTGTATTTTGAATTCTATTTATATTCTTCCCTTCCACTGGGAATATAAACCCTATATATACACAGCCATGTATTTTATAGATATAAAATATATGTACATATAAGCACATATAGAGAAAATATTGACAGAATTAAAGTGACTATCACTCAGAGCTCATAATCAAATGTCTAAGGTCTTTCTATTCAAATATATTCATGTATATTCATTTATTGTAGAGATGGAAAAGTAAGAGTAAGAAGATGGTTAAACCTTCAAAATGTTACTTTGGAAGTCAAAAGAGACCATGGTCTTTATATATCCTAACATCAACATCAGGAAACAAAGTGAGACTTAAAGCCTAGGGTATAAAGAGATACTTCCTAATTTTTCTCTTTCTCATTTTAGCACTTTTCCCTCTAGCAGAGGGAACGTGTACATTAATAAAGCCAACCGGTTGGAACACAATTTCATTGTATTTTGAACTCTATTTATATTCTTGCCTTCCACTGGGAATATAAACCATATATATATATATGTCCTAGTATGACCAGAGCCTGGTCTGCATTGCTCAGAAGCCTGAACCCACTTGCCAGTTCAGCAGAACAACACTGTGGTTTCCTTTATAGAGAAGAAAATTTAACCTTGAAAGTTATAATTTATAGTGTAAAGTGTTGAAAGAGGGAGTTTTGGCAGTGACATCTTGGCATTAAGAATAGATTCATGATACTTGGTATTTTAGTGCTATCTAGTGTTAAGAAAATCTGGCATTCCAAACTAACAAATTAGCCAATGACTTCCATTTTCAAATGTGTGACTGAGCAATACATTTAGATCTGTTATTTTAAGTTTAAAAACTTGCCAGATTTTTAAACAGTGTTAGAATATTTAGNACAGAGAAACAGAGACACTAATGGGGGACAAAAACAGAGATGACAGAGGCAGAGAGATTAATATAAATCCTTATAAGAAAGGTACAGTATTTTGAACAGAATATGAAGGATTTAATACATCATACAAGGATTTGAGGCTCAAAAGATGACTTAGCAGATGAAAATACCTGCTATTCATGCAGAAGACATGGGCTCTATTTCTAGTTCCACATGAGTATATTCATATTAACTAATCTTCCAGGGCATGTGATGGTGTTTTCTTGCCTCAGCAATTACTTGGAAAATATTTATACATCTCTGTGTGTGTATATATGCATAACATAAAGTATGTATGTATATATTCAACCAAGCAACTTGAAATGTGTGTATATGTGTGTGTGTGTGTGTGTGTGTGTGTGTGTGTGTGTCCTATTATACCCATTATACCCTATATACACTACATATTTATATAGTATATATTATATATATATATATATATATATATATATATATATATATATATTTAAAGTTGCTTCTTTGAAAGTGCTAGAAGCTTTGAAATTGAAATTTTCTCATCTTTGAGTTAAAGCTATCATGATTTAGAAAGCCTTGCATTTATGGTTATTATGGTTATGTCTTCATTTGATATGTCTAATTATGAATTTCTCTAGTGTGGCACAATTAAACTGTAGAAGTTATGCAGTCAAATAAAAACAAAATTATACTAAAATTATAAATTATTCAAGTAGAGTTTTTATTTCAAATAACTAGGTTATTGGGCTAGGAGTTAAGATCTTAGGTAATTCAAATAATATCATAACAAATGGATTGTTTAAAATCTCCTGGATTACAAAGAAACACATGGGATTAGATTTTAGAACACAGGGCACATAATCAACAAGAATACTTAAACAAAAAAAAAAAAAAAAAAAAAAAAAAAAAAAAAAAAAAAAAAAAAAAAAAAAAAAAAAAAAAAAAAAAGTCCAGGGGGCTGGTGAGATGGCTCAGCGGGTAAGAGTACCCGACTGCTCTTCCGAAGGTAAAAAGTTCAAATCCCAGCAACCACATGGTGGCTCACAACCATCTGTAATGAGATCTGGCTCCCTCTTCTGGAGTGTCTGAGGACAGCTACAGTGTACTTACATATAATAAAATAAAAATAAATCTTAAAAAAAAAGTCCAAAAACAAACAAAACAAAACAACAACAACAAAAAAACCTTAATCAAACTAACAAACAATCAAAAAACACTGTTGATACAGAAATCTATTTTAAAGTGATTTTCAAGAGGCCAGTTGTGGCCTCTACATATTGAAGAGGTCCCTGTTTTATGGACAATAATAATTAAAGTACAAGAAGTAGCATGCATCACACAGTTATTTATGTGCCCTCTGTTCAGATCTGCAATGAAAATGCCTCCCTCTCTACTATGAGGGACTCATCACTCATGGAGAACCACACCCTGGACTTAGCAACCAACCCTGCCTTGCTTATAGCAAATTGAACATTTGTTCAAATGTTTCAAATAATATATACCCTCTCCATACAAAACAAAACAAAACAAAACAAAACAAAACAAAACAAAACAAAACAAAACAAAACAAAAGGCTGTACCTGCAAATATATGTATTATTTTCTGGGATCTACTATTGCATTAAGTTCTCATATTCCAAAGTTGCTAATGGCAGTTAGTAGGTTTAGTTTCTGAAAATATATATTGGCAACTTGAATTTGAATGGAAATTTGTCTTTAAATTTAGTATAGACAAGAACTGTTTCAGGATAGCCAAGGTTGAAAAAATTAGGAAACTGGGTAGAAATCTCGGATTCAGTCAATTTGTACAAATACTTTATGTTCCTTTTATTATTCTTTTAGTTCCATAAAAATAATATGTTTACATGAACACAGAATTGCCAAATTTCTATATTCTATTAAAAACATGTTCAAGATAAAATAGTATTTAGTGTGTTTCTAACTATAAGACTTTTGCCTTGCCAAACAGCCCAAAAATACCCATGAAACTACTCACCATCAAGGAGAGAAACTGACTGTCTTACTTCTATTCTTAAAATAACATTTAATGAGAGCTTATTGAGGACTACAAAATTCAGATTCATATACTAATCTTGGAATAGCTTTGGCACTATGTTGTTATGAAAACAACAGTAAGAGGCTCCTGTTTAGTCTGACATGTAAACATTTTGCAAACTTTGCTCTAAGGTAAACAACTTTCAGGTTGTACGGGCACTAAGCTCCTTTGTGCAACATTTCCCTTAACTGTGTGATATGCTTTGCATTGGTGCTAAGCTCCTTCCAATTGTAAAAGTAGATTAGCTCAATCTTCTCCATCTCATGCCAAAAAAAAAAAAAAAAGTATGAAGATAAACCAAAAGCAAACTAGAAAAATTGTAATCATTTATTTGCATCTTTTATCATAATCCAGAATATACATAGTAGACATTTATATTAGAATTCTTAAGATATTAGTCTATGCATGCTCCCTTTTGTATATATAAAACATCAAGTTCCCTCATAGACTTTATGTCATGGTAAACTAAAAGAAAGTTGTCTGTGCCTAGGTCACCTGATACAATATTCAGCCAGTATGAGAGTAAGTCATGTCTTTGAAACAGAAAACAGCTAGATTAAGAAAATAGAAAATGTGGATGTAATTCATAGTTTAATATTATTAATAGACTAGAAGATGAAAATGCATCCTGTACTCTTAAAATATTTTCAGGCATATAATATTGTATTCTGTTTTTAAACTCCACTTTTCCTGAAAAAAACAGTAGCAGTTTGGAGAGGGACTAGAATGGTTGTCTTCAGGGCAGAAAAACCTTGGGTCTCCATGATATAATTACTTTGTAATCTACCTCCTTTACAATTTGTTACCCAAATACTTGCATACTTCTGACAAATGCTTGTGAGAAGCGCCTGCTCTGTGATCACTCACTCGACTGAAGCTCACTTAACTGTTTTTGCTCCTCTGAGCCACAAAGGACAAAAGAATAAACCCACTCATTTTAAAGATCCCAGAAAATATGAATTTGGTGACTTATAATGGTAATACCAAACCTTAAATACTTTACTCCTTTCTTTAGAATTTTTTTACAATAATCCACGTTGACACTCCCTTCACGTTGACACTCCCTTGATCTTCCAAAAATGCTTTTATTTTATGTCTTTTTCTGCTATTTTGTTGCCTCTTTCTCTGTGTCCTAAATGTACATGTTCCAAAGACAATATAACCACGTTTGTTCATGTGGATGCCAGGGCTACACCCTTTGTGTGTACTCAGTTTTTCCCTCAGTGCACACAAATGTAAAGTGTGCATTACAAGTCCAAAATCTTCACATTGTCATGTGCATTTATATCCAGGTCCATCCATAGCAACTACAATATAATTTACACAAACTAGTTTTTGTCAATCTTGTTATCCTTCTTCATGCTTTACCTGTTTTGGTGGGTTTGGGTTTTGTTTTTGTTTTTTGTTGCAGTTTTGTTTTGTTTTGTGCTTGTGGTGTTTTTGTGCATGTTACATGCACACAGATGTGTGGAGACATGTACCTGTGCATTATTGTTTCTTGGTTTTGTTTGTTTGTTTTTAACATGGTTCTGGGGAGTCAATCTCTGCTGCTTATGTTTATGCAGCAAGAACGTTTGTCTTGTGAAACAGTGCTCTACTTTCACATCTGTATTTTTACAACAATATTCTATCAGCAATGGGCATTCTGATCCACAGGATCATAGCAGAATCATCAGTATCTATCTTCAGATGGTCGCAACTGTGTGCTATGACGATGGCTACCTACTTTCCTCAGTCTTCAGCTGCTCACATCTGTGTGTGTTCATGGTAGCTACCTACCTTCTTCAGTTCTCACCATTGCTTTGTCTCAAACGCTACATGTTCAACTGGGCAAAAATCATGCAAACACAATTTTCTTTTGGGGATATAAATCAATTATATACTGAGATAGCTGAACCGTGTTTTAATAACCTCCATCTCTCAACATGTTTTTCCCTTTTTTGCCTCCTAGGGAACTCAGAACTTCGAATTCAACTGCATTCATGATGCATCATTTTCTAAGTTCTCTCCATTAAATGTCTTCCAAAATAGATGATATAAGAATCCCAAATAACAGAGATATCAAATATCTGTAGTCTTTCACTATATTTCACTATTTCAGTGTATGTAATGAGTATCCAGTATGTGTGCACATATGTGTGATTATGCATGACTATGAAGTGAAGGACAGATGTTCACACTAAGTTTCTTCCTCAGTAGCTCTCTGCCTTATTATTTGAGGGAGGATTTAAAAAAATTTTTTTAATATTACTGTTAGGATAATAATGCTATATAATATACATGTGTTCATTTTCTCAAGATTCTTATAGTTCCTACCACAACTTGTCTTTCCATTAGAGTGGTTATTAATGATTTTCTTCTTTATTATCAGTGCCTAAGAGAACTACTTTTTATTTTCCTCAAAAGTAGGAAACAATTAACTAATGATTCAAATTGCAAAACTATTTTCTAGAAAAGATAAAAAAAATGTTCTTCAACTAACAGAAAATTAAACATTCAGTTCCCAACTACACATCCTTTAAAGTGGTCTGAGTGCTTCTATTTTCCACCTCCAATTTCTTTTGTTTTCAGAAAAAAAAATTCTAAAAGAAAATATAGTTATAGGCACTCATTTTTCTTTAATGAGAGAACAGAATGCAAACTCCAAGCATTGCATTTGAGTTTCTACAAATGCCTTGTGATGCACCTTCCTCTTCTCCTAGCCCTCACTGGCATTCACTATATATCCCAGGCCAATGACTCACCTCCTCCTGGCTACACTTAAAATCAAATAAAGAAAACCAGAAGCCATAGTACTCAAGCAAAAGACCTGTAAGGCACTAAAACAAAACAAAACAAAACAAACAAAGCAAAACAAAACAAAGTGAAACACCCAGATTACACATAATGAAACAAAAGAGCTCCAAAAATACTATTGAGTTCTTTTTTGTATTGACCATCTATTTCTGGGCATGTGGCCTACCCCTAAGTGTGGTATGATTTGTAGATCCCATGAGACTCTATTGAGAAATTTAATGTCTGTTTTGCAGGCAATTTTCACTTGAATATTTGAATATGAAAGATTTATCCACTTCCCATCTTAGTGCTGGGACCCAATCTGGTTTAGACCTATGCAGGCCCTGTGTATGCTACTGTGAGTTCATATGTCTGTCAATCCTACTGTGTCTAAAATAACTTGTTTCCTTGGTGTGTTCCATCTCTTCTGGTCTTATATTCTTTCTGCCTTCTCCTCTGCAGAGTTCCCTAAGCGCTGAGTAAAGGGATTTGATGGAGACCTCCAATTTAGGATTGAGTGAGGAACTAAGTTTTAAAACCCCCTCGATCATATTAATAAAAAACAAATCTCAGGTTTGCAATGCCTTTTCTCTCTTAAAGTAGTTTAGGCCTAAAGACTGAAAAATGCAAATAAACAGGCTGTGCTAATTGCTCTAATAATTCCTAGTAGATTAAGAAAATAGTCAAAGATACAAGGTTCATTTGTCCTGTAGTTTCATGGTTTCTTCCTGTGATCATCTGGTTCAGTTGCCTTAATTCCTGTGCAGAGCAGTACTCAACTCAGAGTTGGACTACACAATGGAGGAGTAAGACACTGCAGGCCAGTCACCCAGAATCAAAGAATGAGGGAGGAGGAGAGGGGGGACTAAGAGGATTTTCAGCAACCAATGATCTCCAGCCTTTCACAAAATATATCAGAATATAGACCACAGGAAAATTAAGAGAGTATTATGGGTCTGAACTCCTGTGTGAGTTGTACTTTGAGTACAGTAAGTCATACATTTTAGTGTTATTGACTGGAATTCTGATATTTAATATTACCAAACCTGGAAATCTTACGGCCTGTAGATTATGGTAGCTTCCATAACAGACTATTGTCTTTGTTGAAGAAGAAGGAAGAGGAGGAGAAGGAGGAAAATGAAGACAGAAAAGAAGAAAAGAACAAGAAGAACAAGAGCAAGAAGAACAAGAAGAAGAAGGAGGAGAACAAGAACAAGAACAAAAATAACAAAAACTTCATTTCATACCTCTCAACATTTCTTAGTGTCTTCATTTGGCTTCTCTAATCTTAGCAAACTTACCCATGCTACATGTATTATTAACACTTACTTAAATCCTTATTCTTCCAGGCATGATCCAGAATTTCCTTCTTTCCAATGATCATTGTTCATATTCTTTACTCTGCTCTTCACTTCTATGTTAACTAGTCAAGGACTTTTAGATCCACTAACTGCATTAACATTTTTATGAACCAATATAAGAACTGATTCTTAAGACTATGGCCAATGTTTGGCACCATTTTAAACAGACAGTAGACTTATATGAAATATTTAAATTCAACAAGTGTCCCTGTGCTGTCTTTGACAAATAACTTCCAAAGGTTTTTCCATAATGCTTTGGGGAGAAAAAATAAAAAGGAAAGTACAAAAATAAAGCAGACATTCATAATTATTTCAAATTTTTAACTAAAATGATTTCGTTAAAAAATTGTATTCTGCTGTGTATCATGAAACTGTACACCTCCTCTTCTAAGACTATGACTTTGGCTTTACCAAGCATTTGCTATTTACTTAGACTACGTATTCTGTTTGACGGGTGGGTATGTTGAAACACATGATACATTTAAAGGAAGTAGTCCTCCTTTTCTCTAATTTGAAGCATGGACGAAATGTTAAAGTGGCTATAGATTCTCTGTGGAATCAAGTCTAGTTTTTCACAAAATGTTCATTCTCAAAGCAGAAATTCAGGGGGCATCCTCAAAATCATTCCATAATCCTGTGGTTGTTTCAATGAGAATGGTCCCCAGAAATGTATATATTTGACCATTATCTAGTTGGTAGCCTGTTTAGGAATGATTAAAAGATGTGGCATTCTTGAAGGAGTGCATGACTGGGCAAGAGGTTTGGGATTTAAAGACCCTATTCCAGGCCCAGCCTCTCCATCTCTCTGCTTCCTGCTTGTGGATTAGATGTAAACTCTAAGCTACTGTTCCAGCACCATACTAGCGTGCTTCCTGCCATAATTGTCATGGATTCACATCCCCCTTTTTGTAAGTTGCCTTGGTCATGTTGTCTCTTCACAGCAATAGAACAGTAGCTAGAACAACCATGTTCACCATAAGATAATGCTAATAAAAAAAAAAAAACTGTCACTACAAAAACACAGACATTCTTCCAATTTCAATGTTCCTAAAGTGCTGAACATCATCCTCGCCATTCCTGACCTTTTTCTACAAACATCTAAGATTCATGAGATTTCCATCCCCCACTCCTATACTCTACATAGCTAAAATCAAGAAGTTTATGTGTTTCCAACTTGCATACCATTTGTGCTCTCGACAAATACAAGAGAAATGACTAGAAAATGAAAGTAGGGTACATGGAGGAGCACCCTCACAGAGGCATGGGTGGGTGGATGGGATAGGAGGTTTCTGAAGGGGAGACCTGGAAAGTGGAAACATTTGAAATAAATTGAATAATTTTTGAATTATTATGTTTATATTTTCCTTATCTATATATTATTCAGCTGCTGTGGGATCTTTGCTTCTCAAGTAGCTATCAAGCAAGCACCCACAGATCAGATAAATGTACTGTGCTGAGCCAAGCTGGCAATTGGTTAAGGACTCAGTTGTAGTAGTTAAAAGATGTACCAAATGTAATAGTTAAGAATTACAGAGACTGTCATGCCACTGCAAGAGAATTTGCTAAAATGGGACATATTGGCCTCTGCATGAAACTGATCCATGTCCTTATAAAGAGAATTACTCGGATGGGTGAGAATTTAATATTTTCTAATGCAAGCATGGCAAGGAAGCTGATGAGAGCAGATGTGAATAATGTGTAAATTATTAAACTATCCCTAATTTTAGCATCTTCCACTATAAATTGGGAAAAGAATGTACACCAATCTAAGGTAGACCTATAAAGTACCTACTGCAGGTCATTAATGGCATTTAATACTCTCTGTATGGTCTGTGTCCTATAGAGACAAGGGCATTGTGAGTTTACTAAAGAACGTTTGATCTTGAATAACAAACAAAGAGTATGAAGTCTGAGAAATCAAAAGGTATACCGTTTGACATGTGTTATGAGTATGTTATGAGAAATAAGCTAGTATAAAATAATAGGGTGTGTAAGTAGGATAATAGAAACGGATTAACACCAGAAGTACTTATTTACTGATAAATCCTTAAAACTTGAACTTGGGCAGCCACTCTAACTAAATCATTCTGGGTAAAATAATGCAAGTGCCTCTTGAGCTGGATTGATAATGAGAAGAGGTCTGTTGGAGTGACCATCTGCAGGTAAGCCAAATGGCCCTTATCAGATGGATCCCAAGGATTGCAGTATTTGCGAGGTCAGATAATTTGTCTCTGCTAAAACAAAAGTTTGCAACTGTATTCATACATTCCTGTCAATAATCAACTGTTCAAATAGCATAGCATGTTGTTTCTTTCCTTTCTTTCCTGACATAGCTTTAATTGGTTATTTTATTTATTTACATTTCCCTCCCCCCCTGCTTCTATAAGGGTGTTCCCCAACCTATTCAGTTCACCCTCACTGCCCAAGCATTCCCCTACACTGGGGCATAAATCCTTCACAGGACCAAGATCCTCCCCTCCTATTGATGCTGGACAAGGCAATCCTCTGCTACATATACAGCTGGAACCATGATTCCCTCCATGTGTATTCTTTGGCTGGTGGTTTTGTCCCTGGGAGCTCTGGGGATCTGGTTGGTTGATATTGTTGTTCTTTCTATGATGTTACAAACCTCTTCAGCTGCTTCAGTCCTTCCTCTAACTCCTCCATTGGGGTCCTCATGCTCAGTTTGACAGCTTTACTGACATCTTAATATGACTGGCAAATAGCAAGAAAAGAAGACAAATACCACTTGAAATTTTTAGATAGTCATGTGGCAATAAGACTAAAAATCAGGGGAGCAACTTAACTAATATTTGAGAAGTAAAATAAAATAAATTTAAAAAGAATGTTTGGGAAATAGAATAAAACCATATAACAAAATATCTGGGATAGTAAAATAATTGTTTTGATCCATGCAAAGCTGACATAGCCAGAAAATTTTTAAGATTAAAAAAATGATAATTCATGTTTTTAAATCTGCCATCAATTATGCTTTATTAAGTGATTAGGATGGTTTGGAAAATGACTGCTTTGGTCAAAATACATCATCTACGTATTTATATTGATGAAATACCATTTTTTCTATTAACTTTATATTAGAAAGAAAATAATATATGAAAGAAAAAAAAAACAAATTCACATATTGGGAGGAAAAGGCCACTTTTTTAATAGTTTTTTATTAGATATTTTCTTAATTTACATTTCAAATTCTATCCCAAAAGTTCCCTATACCCTCCCCCTGCCCTGATCCCCTACCTACCCACTCCCACTTCTTGGCCCTGGCAGTCCCCTGTACTGGGGCATATAAAGTTTGCAATACCAAGGGGACTCTCTTCCAAATGATGGCCTACTATGCCATCTTCTGCTACATATGCAGCTAGAGTCATGAGCTCTGGGGGTACTAGTTAGTTCATATTGTTGTTCCTCTTTTAGGGTTGCAGACCCCTTCAGCTCCAAGGTTATTTTCTCTAACTTCTCCAAATATAGAAGTGTATGCTCACAGTCATCTATATGATAGAACACAGGGTCTCCAATGGAGAAGCTAGAGAAAGTACCCCAGGAGCTGAAGGGGTGTGCAACCCTAAAAGAAAGGCCACTTTTGAACTCCTCTTAAAAACATGAGAATGGCATATAGATACATACTGGAGAGAGACGCGAGAGTTGCAAGGCTGCAATGCTAATCAGAAGAGAAATCTTTTTTTATTATTATCTTTATATGTTTTTTACAGTCCAATCATTAGCCCCCTCCAGTTCTGTCCTCTAAAGTTCTTCATCCCATTCCTTCACAACCCCCTGCCCCAGTCTCCAAGTGGATGTCCCCACATCGCTATTCTCTGGTGCCTCAAGTCTCTCAAGATAAAGGTACATCTTCTTGTACTGAGGCCAGACCAGGTATGAGGGCAGAGGTGGGCAGGGGAACAGGAAAAAAAAAAAACCCAAGAATGAATGGAAATATACAACCTTGAGAGTTGGATGATGGATGGACCCTCTGGAATGTACCAGAGACCCAGGAGGTGAGAGACTCTCAAGATTCAAAGGGAGGTTCCTTAGATGAAATGCCCAATAGTAGGGCGGGAGAACTTGTAGAGTCCACCCCCAGTAGAAAGACAGAGCATCAAGTGAAGGAATGAGGTTGCCAACCCACAGTCAAAAAGTATGACTCAGAATTGTCCCTGTCTAAAAGAACTGCAGGGACAAAAATGGAGAAGAGACTGAGGGAAAGACGTCCAGTGACAGACCCAAATTGGGATCCAGCTCAAGGTGAGGCTCTAAGGCCTGACCCTATTACTGAGGCTATGATGTATGATGTAGGAGCCTAGCATGCCTGTCCTCTGAGAGGCCCAACAAGCAGCTGACTGAGACAGAAGCAGATACTTACACACAACCAATTTACAGAAGCCAGGGACTACTGTGCTTGAATTAGGGAAAGGATGGAAGAAGCTGAAGCAAGTCAATAGGAAAACCAGCTGTCTCAACTAACCTGGAACCCTGAGATCTTTCAGATATTGAGTCACCAAACAGGCAGCATAAATACAGCTGGTCTGAGGCTCTGGACACATAAACAGCAGAGGACTGCCTGGTCTGGCCCCCAAACAGAACTCTTACCAAAGCAATTTGCCCTAAGCAGTGCAGGGTAAAAGGCTTTATGCGTAGAAAGCAGAAACAAGAGAGAAGACAAGTACTAAAAAATACCCTTGATTATTTACCATCAGATTTCTGGAGCCCAACAAGTATGTGGCAACACATGAGGGAGTTAGAATCTCACTCAAAACCCATAAGCAGGTTACACTATTTTCTCATTGTTCTTTCTTTCTTTCTTTTTTTTTTTTTTTCTTAATTTTTCAAGACAGGGTTTCTCTGTGTAGCCCAGCCTGTCCTTGAACTCACTCTGTAGACCAGGCTGGCCTCGAACTCAGAAATCCTCTGCCTCCCGAGTGCTGGGATTAAAGGCGTGCGCCACCACGCCCGGCTCGTTGTTCATTTAGGGACATACAATGTTCAGAAAAAAATCATGCACGAATGAAAACAGTGTGAAGTCAGATAATAATTCTAGAGTTAATCTAATTTGAAGGCTGGTCCTTAGCTGCTAACTTTGGAAGTAAATTATGCTCTAAACAAACAAACAAACAAAAAAAATGGGCAGATGAAGCCATTTGATCTTTTTGGTTTTTGTATTTTTTTTTTTAATTTCTGTAACAATGCAAATGCACTGGACATTCCTGGTGACCAAAATCAGCATCAGCATTAGGTAGTAAACGAATTTCTAACATATCCCTTTAATTGCTCTGGTCTCATTCACCACTGGAAGCTGGTTATAATGCTATAGCTACTTCTTTAGCCATTGAATATAGATCGTCTCCTTTTAGTATTCAAATAGCAGCAGGGTCTCTGTAAAAGTATTATAAAATATAAACATAAGCCTATGAATTACTCTATAGGCTTAAATTTTAAAATCTGAGATTAATATCTGGGATAGAGAAATCTAGATGAGTATGAAGAAGGTGGTGAAAATCAAGAATTCCAAATGCATTTTGAAATACAGAATTGTTTCTTTGGATTTTAGATAGGGTTTCTCTGTGTAGCCCTTGCTGTTCTGAAATGCACTCTGTAGATCAGGCTGCCAGTGAACTCAGAGAGCTGCCTACCTTAGCCTCCCAAGTACTGGGATTAAAGATATGGGCCATCACACCAGGCTAAATAAGAATTTTTAAAGTAAGGTAAGAAGTACAATTTGAAATTAATGTTTAAATTGAATTAAATTAATGCTTAAATTAAATTAAAGACATTTAAAAAGGCAAGAAAAATGGTTTTGAAATAAAAATAGAGACAAGAAGTTAATCCAGATAATAAGGAATGTTTTCACTGTTTAAAGCTACTTCAATTTTTTAAGGATAATAATATTATTGCAACATTTTTTCTTTACCTTTCCTCCCTCTGAGTTCATCCACATACCCCCTCCCTGAGTTCTTTCAAATTCATGTCCTTTTATCCCACTAATTGTTACTGGATACATATATTTGTATGCATATACACTCTTAAATATAACCCATTCAGTCTGCATAATATTAATTTCTATGTATGTTTTCAGGGGTCTGACCATTTGGCTCTAATGCAAATGAGATTAGCCCAGAAACTTAGAATACCCAAGATACAATTTGCAAAACACAAGAAAATCAAGAAGGAAGACCAGAGGATGGATACTTCATTCCTCCTTTGAATAGGAATCAAAATACCGATGAAAGCAGTTACAGAGACAAAGTTTAGAGCCAAGACAAAAGGATGGACCATACAGAGACTACCCCACTGGGGGAATCCATCCCATAATCAGTCACTAAACTCAGACACTATTGCATAGGACAGCAAGTGTTTACTGAAGAGACCCTGATATAGCTGTCTCGTTCAGAAGTGGATGCTCACAGTCATCTATATGATGGATCACAGGGCCACACAATGGAGAAGCTAGAGATAGAACCCCAGGAGCTGAAGGGGTCTGCAACCCTAGAAGAGGAACAATATGAACTAAGCAGAATCCCCAGAACTCGTGTCTCTAGCTCCATATGGAGCGGAAGATGGCCTAGTCAGCCATCGTTGGAAGGAGAGGCCCCTTGGTATTGCAATCTTTATATGCCCCAATACAGGGGAATGCCAGGGCCAAGAAATGGGAGTGGGTGGGCAGGGGAGCAGGGCGGCGGAAGGGGGGAGGGAACTTTCAGGATAGCAATTAAAATGTAAATTAAGAAAATATCTAATAAAAAATTTAAAAAGACTCAATAAAAATAATATTTACAATCTTGGTATCTAAATTTCAGTGTGAATTTAACATCTATGGAAAAAAGAGTTGTAAGTGTCCTGAGGAAATGACTTAAGAGTGTTTTGTCAAGAGTAGATATTTCAATGGGCTCAGTTTTTCTTGGCTAGTGTCAGCCAACTGGCTGTACCATTTTGAAGCTCTGGAGTAAGATTCCCCATCAGTAGATGAGTTCAGAGGGATCCATGCACCGCACCAATCATGCATTCGGGAGGAGAAGCAAGATTGTGCAGCTTTATGGTGTCCTCATAAATGCGAATCCAGAGGCCTGAGCCAAGGGGGAGGAGGAAGCAGGGTGTGAGGTCTCTATGACAACAGAGCTTCAGCACCATCCAGAGCTGGATGCCAAAAGAATTCCACTAGGCCACAGATAGATATTGGGGAAATATATAGGAAGGGACAGATCCAAGAAATGAGGGAGGACAGCGGGCTGCGGGAGACTGTATTCATAGGTGTTCTATTTCACAAAGTATAAAGGAGAACGGAGAAAATCACAACCCCTAGACAAGACACTGACTGAGCCCTTGGAGGGGCTTCACAGCGCGAGGGGCTGGACCACAGTGACTGAGGAATTGTGGTCGGTTGTTATGGATCACACAATTAAAGATTTATTAAATCACCTCTCAGCCTTCACTTTCTAGAATATTTTATCACTGCAAATCATTAAAATCAGATCATTAATTTGAGTAATGAAAATCTCAGGAGAAAAATGTTCTCTGAGGTTCATATTTTTATTAAATAGTTTTTTCCCTGTCATATTCTAATTATTGTTTAGATCTCATGTGAATATAATATTAAAAGGTAATTTTATTTTGAAATCTAAAAATTAACTTAAATTCACATTAAGTAGCCCAAACAGTATCATAAAACATGTTTTTATAACAGATGCATTATTACAGAGATTCAGATAGGTGTTTCTAAATTTTGTAACTAGTGTTTAAGTGAACTATAGGAACAAGATTTATGATAGGTTTAATTTACTGAGATATAAGAGAAAGTGCCCAGATCTACTACTTGTCTGACATACAAAGGTGTGTGGCAAAAACAAATGGAAAACAAAATCCAAAAGACCAAAAAGTGATCTGAAAAAGAAGCTCCCATTTCCCCCACAAACCACTAAACTGTTGAGGTTTTTGTTGTGATAATCTCATGAAATCAGACCTAGGACAAGATTCATTGTGGCTCTTTTGTGCCAGAAATATTCTATCCCCTTTCATGACCTATGGTAATAGAACCCTGGAGAGGACAGTTGAGGAGACAGGGCACTGGCAGTTGGAAGCATGGCAGAGGTCATGCCAAGAGGACCTCAGACCTCAAAGACAGGTAAATATACCTGACATGTGAAGGATGTGAAGGTGCCCTGGGAGTGGGGCTGGAACATGAGATTAAATCTGTGCAGCAGTATTATTTGCTGAAACCTTAATTAAACAGCAAAAAAAAGAAATGTATTGATAAAAGGATAAACCAATCAATTAACCCCCTCAAAGTGTACTATTATTTTTAAAGCAAAACTATTAAATTTTAGTATTGGGAGTAAATGTTAAATAAACTAATAATAGCCTTTAGTACACCTGATTTATTTTTATCTTTACAGGCCAGTTAAATTTGTGTCAAATATTAGATAAACCAGTTGCCCTAGAAACAACATTAAAAAGCCTCGAGTATAATCTGTAATCACGGTTACCTAGAGAGGGCTTTTACTAAAGCATGATTGTTATTACCTTGTGAACTCAGAAGCAATGGATGCTTTGTTTCACATCTACTTCCATGTCTATGACATTGTTCCCAGCACGGGGTAGGGGGGGGATTTGTTATTCACTAACATCTGACAAACTGTTAACTCCTTTTTTCTTTGTTTCTTTTGTTTTTGTTTTTGTTTTTGGTCATAAGAAATAAAAATAAGAGTTCACTACCAGTGAGACTTGTAATCATCTAAAAAAGAAATAAGATTCATCATGTCTTTCATGGTTCATAATCGGAAGGGCAGCAAAAAGCAATTTCAAGTGGATCCTCTTCTTATGCCCAAGGTTCCTCGTACCAATTACCTGTACCTTCAGGAAGAGAAGCACAGGCTACAACTCAAGAAATTCCTACTTCACAGGATGTTTCTAGTGGGCTACATACAAGCCAACACAGAGAAAAAGGACATTTCTGAATACTATGAGCAACTGTTTCAGACAATTCTGAAACATCATTTAGGCGAATCAGTGACAGGACTCATGCTCATATACCCAAGTACTTTTCTGCACATCCTTGAGAGTTCCAATGGCACACTCTTCCGGATTCTTCTAGATTATGTTGCCCATGAAAAGAGTGAAACAGAATTTATGATCCAAAACGTGAAAATCATCGTCGCTTCTCATAACATCCCCATGAGGCTGTTCATGCAGTGGCAGATCTCTGTCATCAAAGTCCCCGTTTTGTACCTAGATGATGACACACAGTCTCCGTCTATAGCAGAAGTTACCACAGAATTCCTCACCATGACTCACAAACTGGCACTCCACCTTTACAAGACGGTGAAATTGGGTGCAAAAGGTCCAGCTGACAATTTACACCAAATTGCCCCTGAACTCATTCTCCCAGAACAAACTATCAAGTACTTATGCAAATCTGAAGAATTCATGGACCCAGCGTCTTTCTTGAGCATGTATAACAGACCCATACACGTTACCCTGGATTCTGATATTGTGTGGCCAGCTCCTTCCCGTTTCTAGGATAGGGAGAGTTGATTTGGGTCTGTCTCATCAAGTTTTTGTACTATTTTAGAAACAAAGAAAATATATAAACTTACTCTTAAATAAGAGAACAGAACATTAAAATAAGCACACATGTAGAATATCAAAATTAGAGCTAAACATAGGAATACATCTGCTTATTGTAGTAGGAAGCTCAATTCATTTTTTAAAGTAAATGGATTTAATAAATTTGTAAGTTCCATCATTTTCAGGGGAAAAATTAAAGCATAGATGGAAGGGGATTAAAACCATTTAAGCATTACGTTCTCATGCATTATCACAACACTTAACAAGCAGTCTTTAACATATGGCTGCAGAAAGGTGTTTTAGGGTGGATCTTTCCTACTCTTAAAAAACTTGCAACCTAAAGTTACAATCCGGCATGCTATATAAAAGTAATAGAGTATAATACATAGTAAGATATGTTACAATGTAAATGGTAGAGTAAGAAGAGGAAGAGCTTCCAGAACCTAAGTGAATAAACTATTAGTGCACAATTGCTGCATCAGAGAAAATGAAGTCAAACTTCTGACCTGAATTCTGGCCTGTTTCATCAGTTATACTGAACTCATTATGAAGCTAAACAACACAAGGGTTTTGTGAAATAACTAGAAAGCACAATCAAGCAACAGGAATTATCCGAGCGCTCCTCTTTATGACAGATATCTGTCGGGCAGTAGAAATGGTGCAGTGTTCATGTAAGGCATTGTTCTTACCCACTTTAAAGAGGTGGCGCACGCCTTTAATCCCAGCACTCGAGAGGCAGAGGCAGGCCGATTTCTGAGTTCGAGGCCAACCTGGTCTACAAAGTGAGTTCCAGGACAGCCAGGGCTACACAGAGAAACTCTGTCTCAAAAAAATGTATTCTTAAGTGATTATATGTTAGCAATATTATAAGAAATGAACTGTGTATGTGTGTGTGTGTGTGTGTGTGTGTGTGTGTGTGTGTGTGTGTGTGCTGTCAGATAGCATCTTATTGGCAGGTGAATATGCTTGCAAAAGGCACTTTCTAAAGTTAGCTAAGTGGCCAGAAGTGAAGCTTATGGCTAAAAATTAAACATTACAGTAGGCTTAAAATTATGCTACAAAATATTATTTTTTAAAGCCTACTCTAATGCGTCTAACCCAACATGCTCCTCTTGTAGTGTGACCTTCAGATTTCTTCAATTCCTTTTTTATGTGGCAGGCTTTGTGCTTCAAATTGCACAGCGTTTTGTGTCTGCTTTAACTAACAGAGTACGACAAGAATGATACTGTGCATCTCCAAGGCTAAATGGAAATGCCAAGTGCCTGGCTTTGTTCATTTGAACCGAGCTCTTAGAATCCAGGCACTATGCTGTGAATACTTAAAGCAGTTTCCAGATGGCATCCTCAGGAAGCGTCAAGCTGACAGGAAGCACCTATTGCTGGATGCTGAGTCAAGGAAGACTAGTTGACACTGTATAGGATAGCGATGGACTCTTTCTGGGAATCCTGCTCAAATTACAGACCTGAGACGATTATGAATTATGACATGTATGTATACAAATAATTTTCATCAGTTACTAGTCATTCATTTATGTGCATTAGTAGATGTCACAAAGGAAACAGTTACTAGGCATCCAATCACTGAAGTTGGCTGGATACCCCAACAGTGGCAAGTGTGTCTCCATCACATTACCTACCTTGTGTAATTTCTCAGTCTATATTGTGTCCTGATATAAGAAATACTAATAGAAAACTAATCCACTAGACTAATGAAAATCATTAGCAATCACAATCAACAGTTAGAGAAAGTTACAGACATACTTAAGTGAAAATATTGCTCATTTACTTAGCTCACTATAAATTTTAAAGATTCATAAAATCATAATATATTGTATGAAAGTAAAATTTGTATTTGATAAGAGAAAAAAACAAATACATAGCTCAATTATTTATTAATTCTAGTAAGCAGACTATAATGAATTTATTTAAATGAAATTTACTTTTTTAGTAGTTACTTAGAAGAATTCATTTTCCTCATCTCAACAATGTCATTGCTAAAACAGTTTATAAATCTTATGTCACATGAATAAAGAAAGTTTATAATCAAAGTGAACATAAATATTTCAGGTATATCTAAGTTTTGATTACAAAGAATATATACTCAATTAGTCCCATTTTAAAAGGTCTTTACCTGCCTGAAAATTTGAGTGTACTTTATTCTTTTATATAAAATTGAGGGTTGCTATATTTAGATCCTTAATCCATATGAAGTTGAGTTTTAAGGAGGGGCAAGAGAAGCATACAGTTTCATCATTTTATGTGTGGCTGCTCAGTTTAAAAAGCAATATTGTTTGAAGTCTCTGATGATTCTCTAATGCGTATTTTAGAACTAAATGTCACTAATTAAGGATAGGAATGTGGACAGACATTTGGGTTCTGAATTCTATACCATTTAAATGTTTCGGTTTACTTCTGTTACTCTACAATATAATTGAGTATTAAAAGTGATGGAATCTCTGACAATGTTAAATTGTTAGGAATTTATTTGATCTTTTTCTGCTTTCATATTAAATTTGAATTTTTTTTTCATTTCTCTGAAGAATTGCATTGGAAGTGTAGTTGGTATTGGCCTGAATCTACAGGCTGCTTTAAGCAGGATAGCTATTTCTCAAACTTATTGCTATCAATCCATGTACACAGGAGGTCCTTCCACGTTCTGGTCCCATCCTCATTTTCTAAAATTGTCATTGTACAAGTCTTTTACTTACACTTTTTAAGGCACAATTGCGTGTGGTATTATTTCACTGACTTCTTCATCAGTGTGTTTGCTTTTTGGTAAATTATTGTGCAGTAATTTTATAGGCTGATGCTTGTGGAATATGATTATCAGCTCTAGCAGTCTTCTGGTATAGTCTTTACAGACTTATATGTATAGAATCATTTTTTATCTACAGACAAGGAAGTTTGATTTATTTTATTTTTAACATCTCAAATTAAATATATTTTGCATATGTAACAAGTTCAGGAGAAATTATTTCATGTTATTTTTATAGCATTTCATTCAGTCAACAAATTCTATTTTTTATTAGATATTTTCTTTATGTACACTTCAAATGTTATCCCTTTCCTGATTTCCCCTCTTAAAATCCCCCATCCCCTCCCCCTGCTTCCTAACCTATCCACTTTTATTCCTGGTCCTGGCATTCCCCTATACTAGGGCATAGATCCTTCACAGGACCTAGGGCTTCTCCTCCCATTGATGACCATCCTCTGCTACATATACAACTAGAGCCAGCAATTCCACCATGTGTTTTCTTTGATTGGTGGTTTAGTTACAAGGAGCTCTGGGGGTACTGGTGAGTTCCTATTGATGTGCCTCCTATGGGGCTTCAAACCCCTTCAGCTCCTTGGGAACTTTCTCTAGCTCCTCCATTGGGGACCTTGTGCTTGGTCCAATGGATGAATGTGAGCATCTACTTCTGTATTTGCCAGGCACTGGCAGAGCCCCTCAGGAGACAGCTATATCTGGCCACTGTCTGAAAGCTCTTGTTGGCATCTGCCATAGTGTCTGGTTTTGGTGGTTGTTTATGGGATGGATCCCCAAGTGAGACCGTCTCTGGATTGTCATTCCTTCATTCTCTGCTCCGAACTTTGTCTGTGCAACTCCTTCCATGGGTATTTTGTTCCCCCTTCCAAAAAGGATTCTGAGCTTCTGGGCTAACATTCACTTATCAGTGAGTCATATAATGTATGTTCTTTTGTGATTGGGTTACCTCACTTAGGATGATATCCTCCAGATCCATCAATTTGTCTAAGAATTTCATGAATTCATTGTTTTTAATGGATGAGTAGTACTCCATTGTGTAAATGTACCACATTTTCTGTATCCATTCCTCTGTTGAGGGACATCTGGGTTCTTTCCAGCTTCTGGCTATTATAAATAAGGGTGCTATGAACATAGTGGAGCATGTGTCCTTGTTACCAGTTGGAACATCTTCTGGATATGTGCCCAGGAGTGGTATTGCTGGATCTTCTGGTAGAACTATGTCCAATTTTCTGAGGCACCACAAGACTGATTTCCACAGTGATTGTACCAGCTTGCAATCCCACCAGCAATGGAGGAGTGTTCCTCCTTTTCCACATCCTTACCAGCATCTGCTGTCACCTGAGTTTTTAATCTTAGCCATTCTGACTGGTGTGAGGCAGAATCTCAGGGTTGATTTGATTTGTATTTCTCTGATGATTGATGTTGAACATTTTTCATGTGCTTCTCAGCCATTTGATATTCCTCAGTTGAGAATTCTTTGTTTAGCTCTGTACCCCATTTTTAATAGGGTTGTTTGGTTTTCTGGAGTCCAACTTCTTGTGTTCTTTATATATATTGGATATTAGCCCCTATTTAGCTTTCTTCTCTTTATTTTCTCCAGTTTTACTAAAAACATAATGCAAGAATTTTATTATAGAGAAGAGGAGGGTGGATGTCTTTATCTTGCTTCTAATTCTGGTGCAAATTAGTTTTCTGTATTTAGTGTCATCTTGGCTTTGAGGTTTGTGTATTATATTTATAGTACTGAGATATGTTCTTTGTACCCCTAGGTTATCCAAGACTTTTATCCTGAATAGGTATTGATTTTATTTCAATGACCTTTTCTGTATATAAGGATATGGTTATGTGGTTTCTATATTTGAGTATGTTTATTATAAGGTGATTACACTATCTGATCTGCATATAGAGAATCATCTTTGAATCTAAAGGATGAGTCAAACTTTATCATGGTGGATGATCACTTAGAAAAGTTTCAAAATTCAGTGTGCAAGCATTTTATGAAGAGATTCATATCTATTTTAATCAGAGCAATGGCCTTATAATTCTTTCTTTTTATTGTTCTGGTATTTATTTGGTTTGGATAGTGGAGTAAAGTAGGGCTTGTGAAAAGATGCTGAAAGTATTTCCTTTTTTATTTTATGAAATAATTTAAATATTATTGGTACTTTGAAGAGCTGATTCAATTCTGTACTGAATTCTTCTGGTCCTGCACTTTGTTTAGCTGGGAAATGTTTACTTAGTGTCATCGGATGCCATGCATCGGTTTAAATTGTTTATTTTTTTATTAACTTAGCTTTGGTAAGCCATATGCATCCAGAAAGTCAACTGTAGTTTTTGTTTGTTTGTTTGTTTGTTTGTTTTTTAATATTTCCAACCTAGTGAAATAAAATATTTAAATTATTTCTTTTAATATTCTCTGAATTTCTTCAATACCTACTGTTTCTTTCAATTTTGATTTTATTGATTTGCCCCACACCCTTTTTTTCAGTTAGATTGGTTGAAGGTGTATAAATCTTCTTACTCATTTCAAAGAATTAAATCTTCATTTCATTGATGCTTTATATTTTAGTTTATTGTTGCTTTAATCATTTCAACCATGAATATGATTATCTCTCATTGTCTACTGTTTGTGGGTATTGCTTTTTGTTTCTAAAATGTCTTAATGTTCCTGATTAATTTATTAATTTGAGATTTCTAAAACAATTTCCAATGGAAGAAAGTTTATTCTGGCTTACCATTTCAGAGGGGATGTCTACAACATTAGGAAGCATTGAAGATTGCACCAGAGCAGGAGGGTGAAAGATCACTTGTGCAGTCAGGCACAGAACATGAACTAGAAAGGGGACAAGAACATATATTCCTGAATTTCTTTGTGTTTTAGGCACTAAACACAATAAATTTCTTATGACTGCCTTGGTGTCGCATAGATTCTGTCACATTGTGCTTTCTATTCATTTGTTTCAAGAAATTTTGTATTTATTTCTTGATTTCTTCTTTCACCTAGCTATTATTCAGTAATATGTTTAGCCATCATGACTTTGTACAGTTTCTACAGTTTCCATTGAGGTTGATATCTAGACATTTTTTTTCTGGATAGTCTGATAGAACACAGGATGTTACTTTAATTTTTTATATTTGTAGAGGCTTTCTTTGTGTCATATGTGATTGATTTGGGAGAATTTTCCATAAACTTCTAAGAAAAATGTGCATTTTTCAGGGCTTATCTACAACGTTGTGTAGGTGCAGGTGTCTGATATATTCATTTAAACTATGATGTATATCTACAATGGCTCTCTGTGTAGAGCTTGTGCAGATAATCTGTATACTAGTCCAGATAGGTAATTAAAGTCATACATAATCACAGTGTAGCCATTAATCTATGGTTTTGGAATCCAAAGCTTTGTTTTCTTTGTTTTGTTTTTAAAATAAAGTTAAATACTGCTGTCAGTAAGTAAATATGTAAAAGTTTAGTGTTCTTTGGGGGGGGTATTCCTTTAATGAAAATGAAGTGAGTGTCCTTTTTTGTTCTAACTAGTTATGACTGGAAGTCTATTTTTGTCAGATAATACAGTAAGTATGCCTACTTATTTCTTAACTATTTACATGGAATACTCTTTTATCAATTTATTTTAAATGTATTATCTGTCACTGATGATGAGGTGTGCATTTTAGAAAAAACAAAAGGATGGGTCTTGTTTTCTAATCCATTTGTTACTCTCTATATATTACTAGCAAATTCACTTCATTAATATTGAAGGGTTATTATTTTAAAATGTGTGGTATTCACTCTCATTTTTGTATATTTTTGTAGTAGTTTTCTCTTTTTGATTTGACATAAAATTTATTATTAAGTATAAACATAAATTATACTTAATATGAACAACTATCGACATAGTATTTACATTGATTTTATTATAAGTAACACAGCTAATATACAGCATTATAGAATATAGGTATGTTACATGTAAATACTATTCATCTGCAGAATTTTTTATCTGAATAAGCCCTGGAACTTGAGGGCATAGGAACAATACATAGCTATATGGATGATAGAAAATATATTTATATCCATTTTCAATATAATTATCCATACAAGGTTGTATGTATACCTCAATAACAACTAGTATTCAGATCATGCCATTGAAATATTGTTTTCCAATTTAAAGAGCCAGGGAACTATGGAAGAGTTGCTGATTTTTTAGATGGTTTAAGAAAACAAAATGATGACTCTGATAAATATAGGTCTTTTTTCCTTTGTCTCTCTGTCTACCTGTCAGTTTTGATTGTTTGTGGTTGTTTTTATTTTTCCCTGTTATTGATAACAGTTTCTTTACTTATGCATTTAGACATGGACTACAGTTTCTCCTCCTTGTACTTCCTTACCTCCCTATTCATCGCAATCCACTCTATTTGCGTCTCTCATTTGAAAAGAATGGGATTCTAAAGGATAACAACAAAACGCAACAAATAATAATAAAAATAAAATTGATCACATAGAAGTTGGACAAGGCAAACCAACAGAATGTAAAGAGCCCTAAGAGAAAGCACAGATTCAGAGACCCATTTGTTCCTGTTCTAAGTCCCATAAATATGCTAAATTGAAAGCTATAATATATAAAACCTTGTAGGACCTGTGCATGCTGCTACTTCAGTCTCTGAGTTCATCTGAGCTTTGCTCAGTTGATTTAGAGGGCTTTGTTTTCTGATGCCTCCATCCTGTCTGGCTCTCACTCTCTTTATTTCCTTGTCCACAGGGTTCCCTGATCTCTTTTCCAAAGTGTATCTCTCTCTCTCTCTCTCTCTCTCTCTCTCTCTCTCTCTCTCTCTCTGTGTGTGTGTGTGTGTGTGTATAATGTCTAGCTGTGGGTCTCTGTACCTGTTTCTGTCTGCTGCAAGAGAAAGCTTCTCTGATGATAACTGAACTAGGCACTGATCCGTAAGTATAGAAGAATAGTATTAAGAATCATTGTATCATTACTTTTAAAGAGTAATAATAATTGGTTTTTGCATAGGTCTCTGGGATGTCTAGTCTCTGGTTTTTGGTTAAGCAAGCAGTTTGGGGCATGGGTTTTGTCTCATGGAGTGGTCCTTAAGTAAAATCAGACACTGTTGTCCTATTTTACTGCCTTAGCATATTTTTCAGCATTTTAGATCAAAGTTTCATGGTTGAGTTGGTGACTGTTTTGCTAACCTGCAGAGTAAGTACCTTTCCATATCAAAGACACAAGGATGTAAGGGTTCTGTGTAGGAACCAGCTTGAACTCCCCATGTTCATGAGTTGTGTGGGTGTTGTCTTCAGCAATGGAATCTTGCTGTCATCTTGTAGACAGAAACCTATTGTATTGCCAACCACCTGCCTTATTTGAGGAGTTTCATGGGACCCCTTTGGCATGTAAACCAGTTCAGGTACTAAAAATTTCATTTGGTCAAGCATGCCCAGCAGGGACTCTGACTCCCTAATTGTTTGGGACTTCATTGGGATCATCTTTATCTATTTCAGGTATATTTCCATGCATATTTTGAGTACATGTCCTAGAATTATTTATCCATGTGACTTCTTGACTGTGTTTTTACTTCTTTTCAGCCTGGAGTATTTATTCTGGTATACTCTGTAGATCTTAATTTGCAGTTGTAAATTTCCTTAACCTTTATTTTTTTTATCATGAAGAGTTTTTATTTTAGCAGGTAATCTATGGGCACATCATTCTAGTTGACAATTATTGCATTATTTCTTTGTTACTTTGTTTCTGAGCTGAGGCTTGAACATCTGAGGTTGTTTGTCAGTCATAACCTTATTTTTGCTTAAGTTACCTCTTTCCTTCTGGTGTAGGGGGAGCAATGTGTAGTTTTAAATTGTAATAGAGTTGAGGTACTTTTCTTTTATTGGATTTGTACTAAGAGCTCAAGGACCTACTGTGTGAGTGAACAGAAACTATCTAAGGGTCAGCATACAGCTTGATGGGCCTCTCCTCTGCTGTCACCTGGTATGGTCCTCCAAGTTCATTGCCCTACTTTAAGTAAGCTTGGTCAATCAGCAGCAGTGGGAAGATATTGTTAAACTGGGTATATCCTTAAAAAGCCTATCAGTTCATGAGGGGCAGAGTCTACCTACGAGACTTGGAAAGTGAGATTCTAGGGAAACAGGGAGCTTATTGGTAGGGATGAGCCCATTTGGAGCAGGAATGTTCTAGTGGCGTGAGGCTTTATTACCACACTTGGTAATGTGATCCCATAGGATGTAGAAAGCTTTACTGATCTATATCAAACAAATGTCTACGTGGTGACTCAGAGAAAGGAGATCATGGGGGAAGTAGTCAGCCCTAATGTTACAAAGGAACGGAGCCTAGCTGATGGCTCTCTATTAATAAAACATAATAATTTGTAATATTTTCATCGATTTCTAACATTTGATCATATCCAAAGAATCGTGTTTCTTAACAAGCTACTTTAGACATCAAGATTCTAAATAAATTAACAAAAATAATATTTAAGTCATGTAAGCAAACACTATCATATATCATCTCTGCTACTAGCTCATTATTCATTCTTAGACAAGAGATTTATTCCTTTTTGGGGACTTTGCTCACTGACATTGTAAAATCCATGAATGTCACAAAGAAGGTCACAAAGCCCCAGAGGTATCAGTTATATTGTGTTTGAAAAGTAATACAATGCATGTTTGAACCACTAAGAAGCCAAGAAGCAAGAACTAAAGTGCTTCTAATAAAATCACTAACCTAAAGTCTGAAATAATAACTTAACCCATCTATGGAAAGAACCTGTCATCAAAATAGAAAATTGTTCCAAACAAACATGCATTCTGGGCTGAGGGAATGACTCAGTGCATACATAAAGCCCTGGGTTCAAACTATAGCATAAAAAAGATTACAAGCACCTAAATGATACAAAATAATGTAGGGAATTTCAGTGCCATGAATATGTATGTATATTGCTTGGCAATACCATGGACTGTTAAAAGAGTATAAAATATATCTTCCTCATATTCAACACCACTATGCCCAACACACACAGACATACACATAAAGTATTCTCAGACCCTACCATCATACTTTACACCTACCTTCTCTTTCTCTGATACTTATTTATCAATTTATGAATTTATTTATAGCCACTGAAACTAATTGTGCAGTCCATATGTGACTAGGCATTGGATACTCCACTGTGATATGCATAAAATACCACTGAACAAACCCCTAAAGAAAAGTAATTACAAATTGCCAGAACCCAATTGCCAAAAGCTCTTAAGCTAGGGCTGAGGCCTTGGGAACCCCATCTCCCTTTGTGCTGGAAATTTTAATTGGCTAAGTATTATTCAAGTAAGCACAACTCTTTCAGGATCATTAGTGCAACAGCCATGTCAAATCCAGAGGACAGCATTCACCACATATCCTCTATATCCTCTGGTTCTTATGCTTTTTCCACCCCCCCATTTCTGTGATGTCCTCTGACCCCTAAGGATATATATATATATATATATATATATATATATATATATATATATGGATTGTATTTGGATTATATATATATATATATATATATATATATAGTTTGTTTTTTATATATATATATATATATATATATATATATATATATATATATATATATATATATATATATATATATATATATATATATCATATGTATCATCTATGGCTGAGCACTTACAGTTACTTATTTCAGCATTTTTAACATTTTGAGTATTAAGCAATAGCCATTTTAATAGGAAGGTTCTCTAACGAAGTTTGAGGACAGCACAAATCTAAAGATAGAGGCAAACATATTTAGAAGACAGTATAAGAGTGGGAATACTTACAAACAACACTATGTCTTCCCCTAATGTATCTAGACTTCCCTGGTAATTTTTTATTGCATATACAGTACCAGAAATGAATCCCTTCCTGAGAAACTGAGCCAGATACAATCCTTGTTTGAATATGCTTGGCTGAGGAAGTGGAATTACTAAGAGGTATATCCTTTTTAGAATAGGTGTGGCCTTGTGGGTAGAAGTGTTTCACGATGGGGTAGGCTTTGAAGCCTCCTCCTAGCTACCTGGAAACCAGTCTTCTCCTGTTTGTCTTTGGAACAAAATGTAGAACTGTGAATTCCTTCTCAACCTCCATGTCTGCCTTGACACTGCCATTCTTCCTACCATGATGATAATGGACTGAACCTCTGAAACTGTAAGCCAGCTCCAATTAAATATTGTCCTTTATAAGAGTTGTCATGGTGTCTCTTCACATCAATGGAACCCAAACTAAGACACCTCTATTAACAGTATTGCCACTATTGCACCAGCATTCAGATCTTGCATGAAAGATGGGTACTGTAGCATGTCTACTCAAGTACTACATAAGACCATTGATATTATTACTGAACTGAGAAACTGCATAGCTTCTGTCAGTACTTTGAAAGCTAGCTAGAAGACAGTTTCCTTGAAAGTTCAAAATTGATTTATTTCTATTCTATAACCAAAGTATATAGTATTAAGCAATGGTATCTTATGATCTAGTTAAGACATATCTCATAGAATTAATATTTTTCACTAGTTTGTTACCCGTGTTCAACCTCCAATTTAAATTATATTTTTAATTATTTTACAAACTAGTGAGGTTTCACAAAGTTTCTTCCTATATTTTTAGTTTTAGTTAACCTACTGCCATCCATCCCAAACCCCAACCTCCCTAACTGCATAAAATTTTAGTTCTCAATATTCATATACTATATATCCTACTCTTGTTTAATATACTTTCCCTTATATTTTGAGATGATAAGTCTCTGGTACTTCCTTGGGCATAATTCATTTTGATTAACTCTTCTTTTAGATCCTGGTTTTCCCATTCCAAAGATTCTAAAACATGCTTCAACATTTCTACATAACTTTTATCTGCATCCTATAGGAGCAAATCTCAGGCTTAGTAAATTTAATTCCTTCCATTAGTCAAATAGAAAATCATCTAAAACATTAAATATTTTGCATTGACCACTTAACATATGCACAAGGAATGCAGAATATAAAAGCATATAAAAGTCTACACATGACACTTGCAATAGTATCCATTCCATTTTAATGAATATTGACAAGAAAAGTCATGTTTGGTACTGTATTGTAGTGGACTGCTCATTGCTTCTGCCCATCACTGAATTCTAATTCCTTGTTTACTTTTAGTAACACATCAATCATGGCCTGAAAAACTGTGTCAAGTCATTGTTAGGCATGGATGGGCACAGTTTCAAGCAAAAGATGCATAATTTTATCTTCCTGTGCATTCAGTCTCTTTGCCTATCATCCAAGAAAAGTAAATACTGAATAGACAAAATAATTACTATATTAGTAGATGCACAAATTGATCTGATGTCCTAACATATTCAATTTTAAGAAGCAAGGAGTGCTGGTAAGGAAAGAAGAACACACACACACAATCCACAATGTGCTGAAAAGACTGAAATTTTTTTATAAAGACAAGTAAGGGAAGACCTGAAGTTAAGAGAGACTAGTGAGAGATGAGGCTGGATAAATAGACATGGAGTCAAATTAGACAGAGACAGAAATCAGGTAATTGCTATGACTTATTCCTCAAGAGAAATAAAATGGAGTTTCATTTTAATAGATGACATGGTTAAACGTGCATTGTACCAGAACCAACTTGAATTTTGGAGAAGAGATTGAATGGGAATTGGACAAGAGACATGGAAGTTCAGAGAATACTACAGCAATCAGTGAAAGGTGGAGTAGAAGTCCATACAAGGAAAAATTCTGTAATATATTAAAAAGACAAAAAGAATAGAAAGATGTGGTTGGTGCCAGAGTTATGCCAGATACTTGCAAATTTAATTGAGAGTAGAGGATATGCAGAAGAGGAAAGTTCAGGACAAAATATCTAACAGATACAAGTCTGATCCTAGATGTAGGGAAGTCTGAAGCAGCAGTAGAGTGGTTTATACAAAGAGTGAGAGGAGGTATTTCTGCTTGAAGCCTGTTGGACTTGGGGTCTCTTCAAACAATCAATATTAAATAGCCCAATAGAGAGTATGATAGAGTTGCCCCTGGAGATGGCTCTTACTGATGGATGAAAATGTGGACATGAGCTTTTGGTGTTATCTGTGGACTCAGGAATAGTGATGCCACTCCACTGAGAAAGCAGGATGAACACAACTTGGTTCAAAGTGCAAGGAGACATCAACATGAGTAGGAAATATTCATTCTTAATTGCTTGGAAACAATGAAGGAAAATAGATGAAGGTAGTATCCAAGAAATAGAAGAAAAATACTTCCTAAAGAAATAAGAACTCAACGGCACCAGTTGCTGCCTTAAATTCAAATAAAAAGATTACTAGTAGATTTGGGAACCAGGTCATGGGCAAGTTGGAAAGAGTCATTCTCATCTGTGTAACATGACAAATCTGAAGTGGGATGAGGTAAGCTGAGGAAGAAATGTAAGATGGGAAAATCGCATAAGCATAGACCATGTTACTAACAACTTAACTCTTAGCACTGAATTTTCAGAGTAGGTTCCCGTTAAAAAAAAATGAAAATCCTAGTGTGAAGATCATAATTTGTGTCTAATTTCAGTGACAATGTACAATGGTTTCGTACTGTGGAAGATGGAGCCAAACAGGAGAAGAGGAGAGAAGGAACTTGGAGAAGTAGGGGGAGTGGAAATCATAGTCAGAAAAAAAAATGTGTGAATAAAAGTTATTTTCAATAAAAGGAAAAAATTTAAAAAAAAAACATGTCTAATCTAGAAATTAGTGGTTCCTCAGTAAACATGTGTTTAGCTGAATGGCTTACTCATCTGACAAGGCAAACTAGATCTGCAGAAAACAAGTTTAAGTAGTTTAAGGATCACTCCAGCACTCAAGGCCATTTTCATCTGCTCCAGTTGACTGAAAATTAGCTCACATGATATATCTTTATAAATCAATCGTACCACACTAGGAGATTTTACTCTGAGATCTGGTTCTTTTCCAGGTCACTTCCTCCTTTGACCCTTCAAGGCATGCTAGCAAATTACAAATTACAATCAAATATCAATTTTCCAAACTGATGACTTTAAAGAGCAATAATGTATAGTCAAAATGAGAGTAAATTCATGTACCATTTATCTATGTGATATATATCATTAACTTTGAGTATATGTAGATCTTATATGGCATTTATAACAAAATCAAAAGGCATCTCAAGTGAAATGACTCAAAAAGGCTTGGAAACTTTCCCAAAATCTGCTACAATTTTTCTATTGTATCTTGTATTTAAGTTATACTTTAAGTCAGTGTAATTTTTTTAACATCAACTAATATATATTAGAGATTATAGTATATATAAAGAGTATATATAGAGTACATATATGTATATGTGCATATATATAAGTATATACAATATATATATACAGAGAGAGAGAGAGAGAGAATAAAAGAGGTAATCAAGTTTCATCTACTCTTGGAGTATTTCCATATTATTGCAAGCATTGACAAGATATGATATTCTATGATTATCTCTGACAACTCTGTTTCACAAAAGTTTAGGAAGTAGAATTTATTACCATCCTTAAAAATGTCCAGCATCCCTTTTCAGAATTTACTCTTAGATAAGAAATATGACTGTTTCCCCTCTAACTCATCTCATATTAAAATGGCAAGCATATTGTAGAACCTAGGAGGCTGGAGTTTGGTCTGTGTCTTCTGTGAGCAACATGAAGCAATGCAGGATCCTTCCCCAGTTCACAGTGCTCACTTGTACAGGAAAAGAGTCAAGTAGAGCCTTCAGTATTCAGTATTCTTGGTACTCTTGTTCTCTCTGATGAAACTAGATCTGAACTGATGCCACCTTATTGTGTTCTATGATTTTTCAAAACTTCCTATGTTACTGAGTACTTCCTATAGTGGAGAAAAACACTATATATATATATATATATATATATATATATATATAGTTGGCACCTAAGTCATATGATCATCAGATTGGACTTTTAGGACTAGAGCTGTTGAGTAAGAAACTGTAAAATACCAAAACATTCTTTTTTTGGTAAGTGACTACATAGTGCTCATCCTCAGGTAAGAAATTTAAATCATATATCCTTTTACCAACGTCTGAGGAGTATCGGGGAAGAAAGGCCAGAAGGCTGAAAAGAGTAACAGGCCAGACAGAGGGCTGTTGCCAAACCATCTGTTCAGGACAACAATAGGCAGTGCCACTCTAGCAGCAGCTATAATTGCCTAGATGAGACCTGCATGAAATCTATCTAGTTAAAATTCCCATGGACACAAGGGTAAGTGGGGAGCCCATAAGGCCCTGCTCCTACCTGAGAGGTTTCAGGAAGCCCACAGCTCCTAATGGAGAGAAAGTCAAATTTCATCATAGATGATGCAACTCATAGGTTGCCCATTTTATAGTAGACAGTACTATATCCATGTTTATGCAGACAACATGAAGTAAATTCAGTAGGTATTACATAGAGAGATAGAGACTTGAAGTCAAGAGTTGGTAGAACCCACTAGCAGTTGGACGAGGGGGATGAGGAGTGGATTTGACCAAAATAAAAAGAATTCTTGTATGAAAGAAATAACTTAATTTGGGACAATAGCCAAATATTCTTCATAGGCTACATGCAGTAAGTCACTATTAGGAGTGATCTGAGTTCTTGTATTCCTTTCTTTGTAACTACAACTCTGAATCTGACATCTGCACTTTGAGCTTTTTCTGAGAAGTAACATGTTTATGCAACCTAACATTTTATCACACTCATTAGATATGTTAGCTATTTCATATATATTATAAACTTCATAAATTTTTAACAGGAGTAAAATATTTCCCAAGATTTCTCTTGTACCTAAAGCTGCATGATGAGATATTAGAGGTCAATTACTTATGTCTGTGTCTTTTTCTTTTTTATTAATCATTCCATTCGTTTACATCTCAAATGATATTCCCTCCCTGTTACTCCCCCCCACAAACACCCCATACCATATCTGCCATCCTCTCCTCCTCTTTGCCCCTAAGAGGGTGCTCTTCCACCCATCTATCCACCCTTTCCTGTCCCACTGCTCCAGCATCACCTATGCTAGGCCATCAAACCTCCACAGGACCAAGGGACTCCCCTCCCATTGATGTCAGACAAGGTCATTCTCTGCTACATATGTATCTGGAGCCATGGATTCCTCACTGTACACTCCTTGGTTGGTGGTCTAAACCCTGGGAGCACTGGGTGGTCCAGCCAGCCAACATTGTTCTTTCTATGGGGTTTATTAAGTTTGTTCTAGGATCTGAAGTGTGGCAAGTCCACAACTTACAGAGAAAGTTCCTCATAACAGGAGTATCTTATTGCTGACACTTCAATATTTTTTCTACTTTTGTCAAACAGTAACTTACAAATGGCAATGAGAGTGTTATCCCCTTTTAATATAGCAGAGATACTAAAACAACTTTGATAAAAATAACTTTTACTTGACTAACAGAAATTGCTTGAATACATAGTTACATGTGCCTACCTGGAATAATACTAAAAATATTTGTGTGTGTGTGTGTGTGTGTGTGTGTGTGTGTGTGTGTGTGTGTGTGCTTACACACATGTAGACAAAAATTATCTAAATCAGTATAGATAAAGCAATTAAAATTGTTTCCAAGCAAATGGGAAAACCAGATTTGACTACTGAAATTAAATGGCACAGTACAAATAAGTCTTTGCATAAATAATCAGATCACTCTCTATCCCACTTCCATTGTGAGTCTTTATTTGACAGGCATTCTCATCTACCATCCTATGAGAATGCTTTCCTAAGCTTCCTGTGTGGGTCTCAGACTTGACCATAACAGTAGATATTTCCAGACTCTCTCTCTCTCTTTCTTTCTTTCTTTCTTTCTTTCTTTCTTTCTTTCTTTCTTTCTTTCTTTCTTTCTTTCTTTCTTTCTTTCCTTCCTTCTCTTTTTTCTTTCTCCCTCCTCCTCTACTGAAGAAGGAAAGAAGGGGTGGAGACTGACCACTGATGTTAATCTTTGATGACCAGGAGTAGAGCAAGTCCATTCGTTATGAAGAAAACTATGAAGCAAAAGTATAAAGAGGTGAAGCCCTCAAGAATAATAAGAAACTGTCACCTCAGTTCCTGATTTGATTTCCTCATTTGATTATCCAATCACCAGGTGTGGTGGCACATGCCTTTAATCCCAGCACTCAGGAGGCAGAGGCAGGCAGAGGCAGGCGGATTTCTGAGTTCAAGGACAGCCTGGTCTACAAGGTGAGTTCCAGGACAGCCAGGGATATAAAGAGAAACCCTGTCTCGAAAAGCCAAAAAAAAAAAAGAAGAAGAACTTATCGTTTTTGTTTTTGTTTTATTTAAGCAAGTTAAAGTATGGTGCATGTGTTTTCTGTTCTTCTCTTTCTCCCTGTAAATGATTCCTAAGCACCCTGACATGCTTTAAAACAACATAGTCAGACATAATAGAATGAATTTTCAGTTCACATTGGAAAACTTGTCTTTCTATGTCAGAATTTCTGCTAGGTATCTAGACTTTGAGGAGGCTTCATTTTTTGCCTCTAAATTGATTTAAAATTGAATAGTAAACATGGTAATTAGTGTGACAATATAACTCGTGAGTGCATAAACCGAGTGTGGAGTATGAGGTGCAGGCTTACACGTTCCACAATGCTCTTAGAACACGAGATGGTTTGAGTAGCCCAAGGTTACTTCAGGAACACCAAGACAATTAGTCAAGCTGCTGATACATAGTGCCTTGACACCACCATTACTGGAACGCTGTTCACTGTAGAGTGTCTCCTAGCAGCATGTAGCACAGGGCAAGTCCCTGAGCAGGACTTTGCTGCTGTTCTAATGTTCTCTGGAAGAGTCTGAGACTCTCTGATAAACGCCTAAAAGCCAGTGGAGACAACCAGACCCTGATCTGTTAATTAACTTTTATTAGTTTGCATTATAGACACCCCATTTAAATTACTCAATTATAGTGGGAACATTATAAAATTATATCACCATTCTAATTAAATGGCTTAATATACTTATGAAAAAATTTTTATTATTATTTCAATTTCCTCAAATTCTAAGAAGATGAAAATAGACTTATGTCAGTTTTAAGGGGTTTTGTCTCCATTATATGCTTCTCAGAAGAAACTGGTTGGTTAATTACATATACTCAAAGGAATGAGGAAGTAAAACTACCATTACTTTTTATTTGAAATACATAAATTGATTTTTAATATTCACTCCTATGAAGAGAGTATATGGCAGATATGAAAAAGTGCATAGTGATAAAGAATGTGGAATTCACATTGTATTTCTCCTTACCAATAAAGGTGGATCTTTTGAAATTTTCATCCTATGACACATATTTTCTTACAATTATATTAATTACTTTAAATAAAAAGAGAAATTTTACTAAAGGAGAAGTCAGAATGCGAGATGACTATACCTATATATGAACATTTCCATAGATTTTATTTTTATTCTCATTGTATATATACATATACAACTTTTACTTTTAACTCAGAAATTTATTGGAAGCATTCTAACTAATTGTGATTGAATAAACGAGTGAATTGGCAATTTTTGAGTATTTACTGACCTGTGTTGGAGCATGTAGAATTAAAATGGTCTACCTGAAACAAAATGAGTGCTCTTTACCTTTATTATCATTGAGAACTGTGTTTTAAGTGATGAATAGTCACCAACTGCACAAAGAATACCTAGAAGAGTTAATAAAGGAGAAGGAAAGCAAGCAAGAAAGTACTAAAACTTGCCTCTCTTTCTTTCCCCCTTGTTATAAAGCAGGAGACTAATGTAGAGTTGGGATTGCTTCCATGATTTTACAATGTATCATGAATAATATATTTGCAGGCTTCCTCTTGAAAGTATGTATTCCAGGCACAGGCCTAGGCACAGGCTTGTGATTCAATAGATCATTTATGTCCTGAAAACCTGTAGCTTAGCCAAATTAGATCATACATGCTGGAAATGAGTCCTAAAGGCCATTCTACTTTGACTTTCTTAAATAACCATATTGTCATATCAGTAATTGAAATACCAGTTTTATTTCCACATGTATATTCTAGACTCAGAGAAGAATAGCCCACACAGAGAATATTTGAATCCATTTTAGTGAAACCAGCTAGATTGTCCTTTCTCTACAATATTTACAAATTTTAAATTTTAGTTGAAAACTAAATGTATATGTATAATAAATGTCCATCACTACTAAAAAAATCATTTTTTCAATGTTCATTTTCCATTCTGTACTGCAAATTGCACTGGAGGAGACAATATGCACTACCTGATTGATATATCAAGGTTTCTTTCAGCAGCACAATGCCAGAGACCAATAATTGTAATCTAGTCCTTCCTCAGGAAAATGACTACTTTATTTGACAGGTTAAGAAGTAGAGAGAGAGGTACAGGTCCAGAGACAGACTAAGGAAGGATTTAACAATTAAAACATTTATTGACCTGGGAAGAAATTTCAGAATATTCTTAAATGTCAGTTTTATATTATGAGATGAAAACAAGTCTCCAACCAAAGAAACAGTACGTTTGTTGGAAGATTGGTTGAAATTTGGAGTCTGTGTTTTTTGAGATATCTATGAGAAACAGTAACCAGTGAATACCTGTTCATGTGTATAAGTCTAAAGTTCTGAGATGCAGTAGGCAGATCTCTTAGGCTCCATCAAAGACAATAACCTAATTCTTAGAACCTATAAAGCTGCATATTAAAAATTAATTTGCAGAAGTGAGGAAACAATCATGAGTTATTTTTGTGTAACTATGATAAAGTACTTGACACAAATATCTTCAGAAGAAGAACCATTCATTTTAGATCAAAAGTTTCAGATCGTTCACTCAGTATTGCTTGACTCCCTTGGTTCTGTAGGCAAAACATAGTGGTGACTGAACAATTAGAGGCGACTCACCTTATGATGGACAGGAAGTAAAGAGTAGACACCAGAATCAGGAACCAAATAGAACCCTCAAAGGTATTCTCCCAGTAACCAACTTGCTCCCCCTAGTCTCCTCCTCCTAAAGTAGTTGGAGCCTCTAAACATTGCTTTACAAACTTGAACCTAAGCATGTAACACCAAGAGTTTTTGGTGGCATTTCATATTCAAAGTGCAATAACTCAATACCTAAAAGGAACAGTGATTCTCAATTACACAGGTAGGCCCTATGAGTCCTTTAACACGGACATTGTTCCCACAGCAAAGAATTCCAACAGTGTCAGCATCACTGGGGGCAGTCAATGTGATAATAAATCTGGGTACCTTTACTTCTAGAAGTTTTCCGTATGTTTCGAAGTTTGCTGAACTCTCTTACATCCCCTGGTTCATGACTATTTGGGTGTCTGTTGTTGCTGTTGTTTTGTTTTTTGTTTGTGTTTGTTTTTCTTTTTGGGTTTTGTTTTGTTTTGTTTGTTTGTTTGAGGTCTGCAGGTTTTGGTCCTTGAACACAAATATTTCTACTCATCTATCATATTTCTACAGATACAAACAGTATTAGAAATATAATATAATGTATATGTTTATGTAAATTGCATAAAATCATGCATGTGTGCCCATATACCTGAAAAAATCATATATGTGTTCACATACATGCACATAACAAACCCTCATTCTGTTTCTGCATTCTTGTAGTAAATGGTATAAATGTACAGCCGAGTATTTCTCTATTGGCAATCAGTCCATTTCTTGCTCTTCCTATTCTCCTCTGGGATGAAACTACTGTCTGGAAGCCTATAAAATGCATTGCCCAAAGCCCCTTGCCAGCTGGTTTCCAGTTAGATCTGCCAATATCACTAGCGGGGAAATACAAGTTACTAGACTGGGAAAAAGATTTTTTTCTCTCTAGCTTCTGGGTCTGTTTTCTCATCTTAGTAATCAAGAGTTTCGATAGTGGCAGAAGCAGCAGCCCACACAGTGACAGAAGTCATAAGCATATCTGGTTGGACAGGGTATCGAGTAACTTGAACTCTACTGGGACTTTGCATGCCTGCAAAGCAACCGTGAGTGGCCTACAGTCTGCATCTGTGCCTTACAACCACCAGTGCCAAAGCACAGACCTGCAGGCTCACTTAACATCACTTGCTGTTTCTTCCTCCAGCCTTGGAGCATTGACTTCCCAGCAAGTGCTACTCATTATGGTAATAGCTCCTCTGATTTCCTCTCCCTTGGCCCCTTCAGTAGGTCTGTAGACATCTCTATTTGAAAGACTAAGAATGGTTTCTGTTTCCCTAGCTACATATCAGCACAAACATTTTTGCAACACAATGTAGCAAATGACATACATTGAGGATTTTTATGCACATCAACAGAATGTGGCTTGTATAACAGCTTATGTCTACATATAAATTTAATCCTTATCATAGTATGTGTATGTAACTACATAGTGCTTTGTCATGGAACATTTCTTTATTTCAAATGATTTACTGTAAAAAAAAAACAAAAAACAAAAAAAAAAAACCTTTTTTCTTGAGGAAAGAATGTGATAAAGGGGTATGACTGTTGTTAGAATTTCCAGAGGCAGCAGAAGACATTAGCACACAATAATGAGGTTGGATGCTTACCAGGAAAGAGAAAAGAGTTTTAAATTAAAAATCTATCCATGTTTTAAAAAAAGAAAGAAAGAATTAAAGAAAGAAAGAATTAAAGAAAGAAAGAAAGAAAGAAAGAAAGAAAGAAAGAAAGAAAGAAAGAAAGAAAGAGCCTTGTACAAGACAGAAGATCATAAAAACAAACACTCAGAATTTTCTCAATTTTCTCTGATAAGAATACTAAGAGAAACAGAAAAGCCACATCAAAAATATCATCGCCTTGAATTAAAGCTGCGTCAGAGAAGCAGACCAAACAAAGCATCTTCATTAGGAAAACTGTACAAACACTGCTCTGCTATTTGCAGTAGTTGTGTTAAACAAAATGTTAACTGCCTCCACCACACACACACACACACACACACACACACACACACACACACACACGCTCATACCATGATTGCACTTCTGTTACCAACCCAATACAGTGCAGAGCAATCTTACCAGACCAATACAAATAGTCAGTTTCAATCTATTCATGCAAATGTTTCAAATTTCCTGTTACTACCTAGAACATACAAACCAATCACAGAAAATGCTCTTAACAGATCTAACACATGGTGCAACGGGTCAGAACTGGCTCCTTTCCTGTGTGCTTCCAGTGTGTCAAGCACTGTGCTTCATCTTTAACATCCATTAACTCACTTACCCCTCCCAGGGGCTGCGTGAGACAAGGGATATCTCAAGTAAATAACCTGGAAAGTCTTGATGACAACACAGTTGAGTAGTTAGAGATGGAACTGGATGTCCAACCAGTTCACCACAACTCTGGAGTGCCTGTAACCATTTCTGCAGTTAGTACTCATAGGGAGATGCTTTCTTTAGCTACAGTGTGAGAGGGGAGATGTTTCATATTTCCACTTTAGAAGTATAGGGCAAGTTAATAAATACAGGGCAGCATACAGCCACCTAAAAACTACTGACATTTCTTTCCAGAGGCCACCATGTAAGAGTTGGCGATCCTTAAGGTTAGCATGCATCTGTGCAGAGCTCTACAAAATTAATTTGCAGCCCATCTTTTACTGCAAGAAATAGACCATTCATCATGAATATATACACAAGTAACTAGATTAATAACGTTTCAACTCTGAACTCTATTTTCTTGTTTTGAAGTATTTCCATTAATATAATTTTGTTAATATTTGT
>LR749515.1:635356-674868 GCA_902729485.2 Mus minutoides | reverse complement strand
TCATTGGGAGGAGAGGCCCCTTGGTCATACAGACTCTATATGCCCCAGAACAGGGGAATGCCAGGGCCATTACGTGGGAGGGGGTGGGTAGGGGAGCAGGGCGGGGACGCGGGAGGGTAAGGGAAAATTTCTGGATAACATGTGAAATGTAAATGAAGAAAATATCTAATAAAGAGAGGAAAGAAAAAAAAAAAAGAATACTAAGAGAAACAGAAAAGCCACATCAAAAATATCATCGCCTTGAATTAAAGCTGCGTCAGAGAAGCAGACCAAACAAAGCATCTTCATTAGGAAAACTGTACAAACACTGCTCTGCTATTTGCAGTAGTTGTGTTAAACAAAATGTTAACTGCCTCCACCACACACACACACACACACACACACACACACACACACACACACACACGCACACACACACGCTCATACCATGATTGCACTTCTGTTACCAACCCAATACAGTGCAGAGCAATCTTACCAGACCAATACAAATAGTCAGTTTCAATCTATTCATGCAAATGTTTCAAATTTCCTGTTACTACCTAGAACATACAAACCAATCACAGAAAACTGCTCTTAACAGATCTAACACATGGTGCAACGGGTCAGAACTGGCTCCTTTCCTGTGTGCTTCCAGTGTGTCAAGCACTGTGCTTCATCTTTAACATCCATTAACTCACTTACCCCTCCCAGGGGCTGCGTGAGACAAGGGATATCTCAAGTAAATAACCTGGAAAGTCTTGATGACAACACAGTTGAGTAGTTAGAGATGGAACTGGATGTCCAACCAGTTCACCACAACTCTGGAGTGCCTGTAACCATTTCTGCAGTTAGTACTCATAGGGAGATGCTTTCTTTAGCTACAGTGTGAGAGGGGAGATGTTTCATATTTCCACTTTAGGAGTATAGGGCAAGTTAATAAATACAGGGCAGCATACAGCCACCTACAAACTACTGACATTTCTTTCCAGAGGCCACCATTTAAGAGTTGGCGATCCTTAAGGTTAGCATGCATCTGTGCAGAGCTCTACAAAATTAATTTGCAGCCCATCTTTTACTGCAAGAAATAGACCATTCATCATGAATATATACACAAGTAACTAGATTAATAACGTTTCAACTCTGAACTCTATTTTCTTGTTTTGAAGTATTTCCATTAATATAATTTTGTTAATATTTGTTACCTAAATCATTTGACACAACAAATAGGAAGTAACAAGAACTAATGGCAGGACAACAGAACAGTTACATTTATCTCTATTGTAAGTTTTACAGTTATGTCTGTTTACTTGATACAGTACAATTGCTTATTACATAGCCTACACTACAGGGTCATTAATGGCTGTCTCTCTGTATACCCTTGCTCAATTTCTAGCATATTTCCAAGTTCCATACCAGTGTTAGGTCCACCAATTCTTCAGATTTCTAATTAGCCATAATGTACACTAGAAATTTTTCTGTAACTCAATGACTAGTGTTGTGATTTGAATGAAAATGGCCCACAGAGGCTCATAGAGAGTGGCATTGTTTTGAAAAGATTAGGATCTGTGGCCTTGTTGGATGTAATTTGTCACTAGGAACAGCAGCCTTTGAGATTTTAGATTCTCAAACTATGCCCGGTGTTACTCTCTCCTTACTCTCTCTTACTGCTGTTTGAGGATCCAGATGTAGAACTCCCATCTACCTTTCTAGCACCATGTCTGCCCTAATGGCACCATGCCATTAGGACTAAACCTTTGAACTATAATCCAGCCCCAATTAAATGTTTCTTTTTTAGAAATGACCACAATCATGGTGTTTCACAACAATAGAAACCCTAAGATAACTAGGAAAGGTCATGCTGTTCTCTCTCTCTCTCTCTCTCTCTCTCTCTCTCTCTCTCTCTCTCTCTTTTTCTCATTTCTCTCATATCAGTTACTGTTTCTTCACAGAGGCTAGTATATCTATAGAGTAGTGTGAAATACATTTTTCAGTAAGCTCCGCTCCTAGTCCACCATCTCCTTTAAGAGAGATTTTGTGTTTGACATGTATTAAGGATCCTCAAATAGTCTGTGACAGCTTAAGATCTAAAGTCTACCAGCTTTGAAGTGGAGCCATATCAGCTCTGGGAATTCTCTCCTGTCTACTTGGGTAGCATATGCTCTTCATCCAAGTAGGGCAGCACAGAGCTCTCCCAGGCAGTGACCTCCCTTGCTAGTCCTCATCTGTATGGGTTTCATCTTTATGGTGTCCATTTTCCAGGGTACTTTAGTTTAACTTGTACCCAACACTCCCTGCCAATCCTTTCATTATCCTCTCAAATGGACTCCTTTTGCTTCATGACCCTAAGAGTTAAAGTAGTTGGTTAAAAGAAGGATCTTTCTGAATTCCTTTATTTATATTGAAAAGTAAATCATAGTATGAGGATGTGCTTCTTGTATTTAATCATATTTAGTGATATCTGGATTGAAATGTTTCACATTACCTGCTGATCATGGAGGATACTTCACATAAGTAGCAGAATTTTCTCTATGGATAACAGTTTTGTTTTGTTTGTTTTGTTTGATTTTGTTTGTTTTGTTTTGTTTTGTTTTGTTTTGTTTAAACTGATGACCATTCACTGCTAAAAATCTTTTCCCTTCAGAGAAAGTGGTTCTGCATATGTCACTTTGCCAGGTTTCTAGAATTTCCTTTGAATGGGCTTCTATAGCTTTACAAAGACTAAAGAACATTATTCAGTGGTTTACATATATATTAGAAAATCTTTTGCAACCACTGTTCTTCCTACTCTTCTTCAACCACAGCACTCACCTTGATCAGAATTCTAGAACTAGCCTCATTTTTGATGCACTGAAGAACATAAAGCTCCCTAAAATCAGAAGCCATGTTGAATTCTAGTAAGCAAATCCTCCAGACTAAATAATGCCAATGTGCTACTGAAATCTAACTCAGCTTATTCTGTAAGAATGTGTTAACATAAATATGTTTATATCCATCATCATCTACTTTTTAATATGTTCTAGAGAAATGACTATTAATTTCAGGTACTCTGTACATTCTGATGATCACAGAGAATAGAATGAATGTAACATTTAAAATTCACAGCAGAGTCCCACTCACTGATTGGAAGGAAACCTAAGATGGTTTATTACTTTTTATTTTTATTATTTTCCTTTTATAACACAGTTCTTCAAATCTTACTTCTATGATAACAAATAAAGCAAGTCATTAGTAACTGTCACCATGGTCTCTCCCAGCAACCTCGCCTAGAACTTGTGAACTTACGCTACACAGGATATGAGTAGCCAAACAAGAACATTAAGTTGGCTTTAAGATGCTTTATCTTACTTACTTTTATGCTGCTCCAACAGAATTTAAACTGAGTTATTTTGAAGGATATTCTGTCCTGCCAGCCTAGTCATTGTTGTGGCTCATAAACTTTTAAAGTTAAGTGGGACTACTGATTGTTCCACTTTTATTGTGTATGTAAACAATAGCTCTCTAATTGGATTTAAGGCTAAGCCAGTTGGAGGAAATTCATTGCTATTATTATAAAATTAGCCAATATCTATGGCTGTAGAAATCAGAGTCCCAAGAAGAGACTTTTCTACTGTCATTTCACTAAATCAATAAAATTTCTGTTTTCTAAATATCATTATGTTCATAAATAAGTGTACCACACCCTGTCACCCCTCATCCAAAAGCTTTTATCTTTGTAACATCTGTAGATCATTACAGTTATCTATAACTGTCCAAACTGAGGAAATAATTGACAGTTATATACTCAGCCACAACTGACACATCTGCATATCACCTAAAGCTCAGAGGAAGCTCACAGGAGAAAGGGTAGAAAGATTGTAAGAGCCAGAGACTTGAGATGCCTGCTGCTAGATGGTATACCCTAGAGAAAATGGACCCATGAAATTGCAACAGTATGGTTGCCTGAACAAGACAGACATAATGACACCAGCTGATGTACTTGCAAGATGGGAGGAAATTCTATGAAGTCCTACTCTAAATGAACTGCTACAGTGGAAGTTAGTCAATGTCTGCTGAGAAAGAAAGGATCTGTTTCCTCCAGGGATATGCTCCTGCATAGGTCCTTTATTATCAATTCAGTCTTGGGCACATGGACATATCAGCAACACAATACAGACTCAGTAGGCTGTATACATGTGTGAGTGAGTGTGTATGTGTGTGTGTGTGTGTGTGTGTGTGTGTGCACGCACACACATGTATATACATGGAATAAGACACCATGATTTAAGAGACACAGGACAAGTTGGGTAGGTATAGGAACAAGGAGGATGTAGATACAGTGCTCATGTAAGAAGTCCTCTCTCTCTCTCTCTCTCTCTCTCTCACACACACACACACACACACACACACACACACACACACGATATTTCCTAATTAGAGGTTTATTTTGTCCCCTAGCCAAAGAAACTAGAAGTCTAAGAGTACCATTCTGAGATCTTGTAGGCTTCTGGTGAGAACTTTATGCTGCCTCAACTCATGACAAACAGGAGAAAGTCAAGCAAGTACATGCCAATGAGGCTAACTGTGACTGTGGCCTTGCTCATAACAACTCACTCTTCAGGTAGGCACTGAGCCACGCTGTAGTGATAGGCATTAACCTTTGCTAACAGCAAAATCTGCTCCTTGAAACTTTATGTCCTAAGACCACTGCAGTGGCAGTCAATTTCAGCAGGTATTCGGAAGGCATATGCCATCTCCAAGCTATAACTTTCAAGAATAGGTGCATATAAACATATAAAGTCATTCAAATTAGACATGGACATTTTAGTCTTTATATAATCTTCTTGGCATCTATACCATTTTTAACACAAAGCTAATTTTTATTCTCATATATACTTAGGAAATTATAGTTTTCTGACATTGTTTATCTATCATTTGAACATAAATATTATTTTTTTCTTTTTTATGAGCTATTTTCTTTATTTACATTTCAAATTTCCCTTTACTTGTTTCTCTTCAAAAACCCCCCAATCAAAAATATCATTTTTACAAAAATTCCTGTCTTTTAATCACTTATTATCGCCTTACCACTAAGTACATAATTTATATCTCCTCTCAAATAATGAAATTGCACCAGAGCCATTCCTATCCATTTGCAAGAAAGTTTTAAACCCACAAAATGGTTGTATCTTTGAATTTCAACATGGAATATTAAGCAAAAGATAATGAGATGGTTCACAGATATTAGCCTCGATTTAATCTATATGTTTTATTAGCATAAATCCATGTGTTGTTAGCTAATCAGTATTCTCTTGTTTGCTTATTCCAACTAGCAAGATTGTCTTAGCCATCAAAGTAAAGCAGTAACAATAGAAATGCAGTGTGGCCCCTCGTCCCGCCTCACCATTGACAGCCTTCACTCACACAGTGGCTGTCAGTTGAGCTGACCTTAGCGTTTTTATTTTTATTTCACACTTTTATTCCTTGTGTATCTTTGTGAGTGCACCTGATGGTCCTCTGGACACTTTGCTTGTAGGAGTTCATCCTCTCTTTCTACAGTATGTGCTCCCAAGGCTGAGCTCAAGTTCAAAGGCTTGACTGAAAATGACTTGATCCGCTGAGCCAAGTCACTGAAATCACCTTAATTTTCTTAATTATCTTTTATTGGGACAGCCTTTTTCCTTTGGGCGGGAATGACACCATGTCACAATGCAACTGAGGCTTCCAGGTTTATCTAAAGTTCCATTTAAACATATAGACTTAAAAAAAAAAAAACATGTTTGTAGCACAGCAACTTATATTTCATGTTGTATTTCATTATAAATTAAAGAAAAGAAAAAAAAAGAAAAAATCCCTGTAGGATCCAGAACAGTCAAGGACACCACAAGAAAACTTACAGCATGAAACCTGAACTCATAGGATCTTACTTACACTTTGCCTGCCTTTGGGACCCTTTTCATCCTACATGGTTGTCTCATCCAGCCTTGATATGAGGAGAGGTACTTAGGCGTATCGCAATGTGATATGCCATGATTGGTTGATATCTCTGAGAGGCCTGCCCATTTCAGAAGTGGAATAGAGGCAGAGTGGATATGGGGAGGGAACAAAAGGGGAAGGACTAAGATGAGAGGAGAGAGGGGAAACTGTGGTCTGGATGTAATATATTAGAAAATAAATTAACAATTTAAAAATAAGATATTGCACTTTAGGATTCTTTAAATTTTGTCTGAAATTGTTATATATTACATTTATATTTTATATTTTAAATAATTTATTTTACATTATTGTTTTATATTTTATATATTATTTTATATTTAATTTTTTAATTTGATATTTTTATAGATATCACTATTTTGGAGAAATTTGTAGAACTGCAATTCTTCTATTCAGATCACCACTCTTATTTAAATGAATGCTATTTTCATAGGTGGTTGAAACTGAAAGTGATTAAATCTAAGACTAAACTAAAATGAAAAGTATGTGCCTTTAAATGATTTGACTTTTGTTATTAATTTATTCTCCAACTATGGTAGATGTATAGGACAATAGAAGAACATCTGGGAGAAGAAAACAATACATCACTTATGAACACAGTTTTCTAGATTTGTCCCTACAACTTCCAGTTTATTACCTTACTGGGAAGGTAAAAAGCACCAGGACATCTCAAAGCTTTCATTACATGAAAAAAAAAAAAAAATACAATGAACACTTAGAATTATAAAATTTGCATGCAATTTAGGTGCAACAAATAATGTATTATATGCATGAAACATTTTCCTCATGAACACTGTAGTCCTTTATATGACTAATCAATGCTAAACTGCCAACCTCCTCTGAATATTTAGACATATGTCAAAAATGGAATCTTCTTGGCTCTTCATCCTCCTGATTTAACAGGACATACCAAGCATGAATAGAAGAAGGAAGGAGATCTTTCCTGTGAGCCCAGCAGACGCAGCTAGGGCCTTTCCTGTGCTCTCCACACCCCAGGACATTAGGATCACCTCTGGATCAGGGCACCTTGGGATCACCTCAGGATTACAGAAGAGAGGCAGCCTGATGGGAGAGTTCTGACCCTAGAACTCAGGAAGTAGATCAGAGCTCCAGTCTGCTAGACAACGGACTTGCATGAGAAGAGCTTGCCTTCAGAGAGTACTCTGATCACTGGATCTCTAGGGGAAGTTGGTCTACCAGAAGTGCTGACAGAGGCTAACATAACCACAAGAGGATCAATCCCAATCCAGTGACAGCTTGGACATTAACATCAGAAATCTCCAGATGGCGAAAGGCAAACGGAAGAATCTCACTAACAGAAACCAAGAACAATGGGCATCATCAGAACCTAGTACGCCCACTGCAACGAGTTCTGGATACCCCAACACGCCTGAAAGCAAGACACAGATTTTAAATCATATCTCATCAGGATGGTAGAAGATTATAAGAAGGACGTTATTAACACACTTAAGGAAATGATACAGGAGAATAATGCTAAACAGGCAGAAGCCCTTAAAGAAGAAAAAGAAAAATACTTCAAGGAACTACAGGAGAACACTGCTAAACAGGTAGAAGTCATTAAGGAGGAAATACAAAAATCCCTCAAGGAATCACAAGAGAACACTGCTAAACAAACAGAAGCCCTTAAAGAGCTACAGGCAAACACTGCTAAACAGGTAGAAGAAATGCAAAAATCCCTTAAAGAACTACAGGAAAACACATCCAAACAGGTGGCGGAATTGAAGAAACACACTCAAGATCTAAAAATAGAAGTAGAAACACGGAAGAAAACCCAAAGAGAGACAACAGTGGATATAGAAACCCTAGGAAAGAAATCAGGAACCATAGATGTGAGCACCAGCAACAAAATACAAGAGATGGAAGAGAGAATCTCAGGTGCAGAAGATTCCATAGAGATCATGGACACAGCAATCAAAGAAAACGCAAAATGCAAAAAGATCCTAACCCAAGACATCCAAGAAATCCAGAACAAAATGAGAAGACCAAACCTACAGATAATAGGAGTAGATGAGAAAGAAGATTCTCAACTTAAAGGGTCAGCAAATATCTTCCACAAAATCATAGAAGAAAACTTCACAAACCTAAAGAAGGAGATGCCCATGAACATACAAGAAGCCTACAGAACTCCAAACAGACTGGACCAGAAAAGAAATTCCTCCCGATACATAATAATCAGAACAACAAATGCACTAAATAAAGACAGAATATTGAAAGCAGTAAGGGGAAAAGGTCAAGTAACATATAAAGGCAAGCCTATTAGAATCACTCCAGATTTCTCACCAGAGACTATGAAAGCCAGAAGATCCTGGACAGATGTTATACAGACACTCAGAGAACACAAATGCCAGCCCAGGCTACTATACCCAGCAAAACTGTCATTTACCATAGATGGAGAAACCAAAGTTTTCCATGACAAAACTAAATTCACAAAATATCTTTCCATGAATCCGGCCCTTCAAAGGATAATAACGGGAAAACACCAACTCAAAGAAGGAAACTACACCCTAGAAAAAATAAGAAAGTAATCTTTTAACAAAACTAAAGGAAGACAGCCACAAGAACAGACTTCCATCTTTAACATCAAAAAATGACAGGAAATAACACGAATTTTTCTTTGATTTCTGTTAACATCAATGGACTCAATTCCCTAATAAAAAGGAACAGACTGACTGGCTACACAAAGAAGACCCAACATTTTACTGCTTACAGGAAACACACCTCAGAGACAGAGACAGACACTACCTCAGAGTAAAAGGCTGGAAAACAATCTTCCAAGCAAATGGCTCGAAGAAACAAGAAGGAGTAGCCATTCAAATATTGAATAAAATTGACTTCCACCCAAAGTTATCAAAAAAGACAAGGAGGGGCACTTCATACTAATCAAAGGCAAAATCCCCCAAAATGAACTCTCAATTTTAAATATCTACGCTCCAAATGTAAGGGCAGCCACATTCATTAAAGAAACTTTAGTAAAGCTCAAAGCACACATTGCTCCTCACACAATAATTGTGGGAGACTTCAACACCCCACTCTCACCAATGGACAGATCCTGGAAACAGAAACTAAACAGAGACACATGGACACTAACAAAAGTTATGGAACAAATGGATTTAACAGATATCTATAGAACTTTTTATCCTAAAACAAAAGGATATACCTTCTTCTCAGCACCTCATGGTACCTCCTCCAAAATTGACCATATAATTGGTCACAAAACAGGCCTTAACAGATACAAAAAGATTGAAATTATCCCATGCATCCTAACAGATCACGACGGACTAAGGCTGATCTTCAATAACAACAGAAATAATAGAAAGCCAACTTTCACGTGGAAACTGAAAAACACTCTACTCAATGATACCTTGGTCAAGGAAGAAATAAAGAAAGAAATTTATAAAGACTTTTTAGAGTTTAATGAAAATGAAACCACAATGTACCCAAACTTATGGGACACAATGAAAGCAGTCCTAAGAGGAAAACTCATAGCCCTGAGTGCTTCCAAATAGAAACTAGAGAGAGCACATACTAGCACTCTGACAGAACACCTAGAAACCCTAGAATGAAAGGAAGCAAGTTCACCCAAGAGTAGATGGCAGGAAATAATTAAACTCAGAGTGGAAATCAACCAAGTGGAAACAAAAAGAACTATTCAAAGAATCAACCAAACCAGGAGCTGGTTCTTTGAGAAAATCAACAAGATAGATAAACCCTTAGCCAGACTAACTAGAGGGCAGAGGGACAGTATCCAAATTAACAAAATCAGAAATGAAAAAGGAGATGTAACAACTGATCCTGAAGAAATCCAAAACATCATCAGATCCTACTATAAAAGCCTATACTCAACAAAACTGGAAAACCTGGATGAAATGGACAACTTCCTAGACAGGTACCAGGTACCAAAGTTAAATCAGGATCAGATTAACAATCTTAACAGTCCCATCTCCCCTAAAGAAATAGAAGCAGTCATTAATAGTCTCCCAACCAAAAAAAGCCCAGGACCAGATTGATTTAGTGCAGAGTTCTATTAGAACTTCAAAGAAGACCTAATTCCAACTCTCCTCTACCTATTCCACAAAATAGAAACAGAAGGTACTCTACCCAATTCATTCTACGAAGCCACAATTACTCTGATACCTAAACCACACAAATATCCAACAAAGAGAACTTTAGACCAATATCCCTTATAAATATTGATGCAAAAATACTCAATAAAATCCTCGCAAACTAAATCCAAGAACACATCAAAACAATCATCCATCATGACCAAGTAGGCTTCATCCCAGGGATGCAGGGATGGTTTGATGTACGGAAATCCATCAATGTAATCCAATATATAAACAAACTCAAAGACAAAAATCACAAGATCATCTCCTTAGATGCTGAGAAAGCATTTGACAAAATCCAGCACCCATTCATGATAAAAGTCTTGGAAAGAACTGGGATTCAAGGCCCATACCTAAACATAATAAAAGCAATCTACAGCAAACCAGTAGCCAACATAAAAGTAAATAGAGAGAAGCTGGAAGTAATCCCACTAAAATCAGGGACTAGACAAGACTGCCCACTTTCTCCCTACCTATTCAATATAGTACTTGAAGTCCTAGCAAGAGCAATTCGACATGAAAGGCGATCAAGGGGATACAAATTGAAAAGGAAGAAGTCAAAATATCACTATTTGCAGATGGTATGATAGTATATATAAGTGACCCTAAAGATTCTACCAGAGAACTCCTAAAACTGATAAACAGCTTCAGTGCAGTACCTGGATATAAAATTAACTCAAACAAATCAGTGGCCTTTCTCTATACAAGAGATAAACAGGATGAGAAAGAAATTAGGAAAACAACACCCTTCACAGTAGTCACAAATAATATAAAATACCTTGGTGTGACTTTAATGAAGGAAGTGAAAGATCTGTATGACAAGAACTTCAAGTCTCTGAAGAAAGAAATTGAAGAAGATTTCAGAAGATGGAAAGATCTCCCATGCTCATGGATTGGCAGGATTAATATAGTCAAAATAACTATCTTTCCCAAAGCAATCTACAGATTCAACGCAATCCCCATCAAAATTCCAACTCAATTCTTCACTGAGATAGAAAGGGAAATCTGCAAATTCATCTGGAATAATAAAAAACCTAGGATAGCAAAAACTATCCTCAACAATAAAAGAACCTCTGGTGGAATCACCATGCCTGACCTTAAGCTGTACTACAGAGCAATCATGATAAAAACTGCATGGTACTGGTATAGCAACAGACAGGTAGACCAATAGAATAGAATTGAAGACCTAGAAATGAACCCACACACCTTGGGTCACCTTATCTTCCACAAGGGAGCTAAAACTATCCAGTGGAAAGAAGACAGCATTTTCAATAAATGGTGCTGGCGATCAACATGCAGAAGACTGAGAATTGATCCATTCCTTTCTCCTTGTACAAAGCTCAAGTCTAAGTGGATCAAAGACCTCCACATTAAACCAGAGACACTGAAATTCATAGAGGGGGAAAGTGAAGAAAACCCTGGAAGATATGGGCACAGGGATAAAATTCCTAAACAGAACACCAATGGTCTGTGCTGTAAGATCACAAATTGACAAATGGGACCTTATAAAATTGCAAAGCTTCTGTAAATCAAAAGATACTGTCAATAAAACAAAAAGGCCACCAACAGATTGGGAAAGAATTTTTACCAATCCTAAATCTGATAGGAGGCTAATATCCAATATTTACAAAGAGCTCAAGAAGCTGAATGCCAGAAATTCAAATAAACCCATTAAAAATGGGGTACAGAGCTAAACAAAGAATTCTCAACTGAAGAATGCCAAAGGGCTGAGAAGTACCTTAAAAAATGTTTGAAATCCTTAATCATCAGAGAACTGCAAATCAAAACAACCCTGAGATTCCACCTCACACCAGTCAGAATGGCTAAGATCAAAAATTCAGGTGACAGTGGATGCTGGCGAGGATGTGGAGAAAGAGGAACACTCCTTCATTGCTGGTGGGATTGCAACCTGGTACAACCACTCTGGAAATCAGTCTGTCGGGTTCTCAGAAAATTGGACATAATACTACCAGAAGATCCAGCAATACCTCTCCTGGGCATATACCCAGAAGATATTTCAACTGGTAACAAGGACACATGCTCCACTATGTTCATAGCAGCCTTATTTATAATAGCCAGAAGCTGGAAAGAACCCAGATGTCCCTCAACAGAGGAATGGATACAGAAAATGTGGTACATTTATGCAATGGAGTACTACTCAGCTATTAAAAACAATGAATTTATGAAATTCTTGAGTAAATGGATGTAATCTGGAGGATATCATCCTGAGTGAGGTAACCCAATCACAAAATAAGTCACTTAATATGCACTCACTGATAAGCGGATATTAGCCCAGAAATATAGAATACCCAAGATACAAGTTCCAAAACATAAGAAAATCAAGAAACACCAATGCGTGGATACTTTACTCCTCCCTGGAATAGGGATTAAAATATACATAGAAGGATGTGTAGAGACAAAGCTTGGAGCTAAAATGAAAGGATGGGCCATCCAGAGAGTGCCCCACCTGGGTGGTCCATCACATAATCAGCCACCAAATGCAGACACTACTGCATACACCAGCAGGATATTGCTGAAAGGACCCTGATATAGCTGTCTCCTGGGAAGCTTTGACAGTTCCTGACAAATGCAGAAGTGGATGCTCACAATCATCTATAGGGCAGTACACAGGGTCCCCAATGTAGGAGCTAGAGAGAGTACCCAAGAATTGTAGGGGTCTGCAACCCTATAGATGGAACAACAATATGAACTAATCAGAACCCCCAGAGCTCATGTCTCTAGCTGTATATGTATTAGAAGATGGCCTAGTTGGCCATTATTCGGGAAGAAAAGCCCTTGGTCTAGCAATGTTTATAGGCCCCAGTACAGGGGAATGCCAGGGCCAAGTAGTGGGAGAGGGAGGGTAGGGGAGCAGGGCGGGGGAAGGATATAGGGGACTTTTGGATAACACTTGAAATGTAAATGAAGAAACTCTCTAATAATTAAAAAAAGAAGAAGGAAGGAAGGAAGGAAGGAAGGAAGGAAGGAAGGAAGGAAGGAAGGAAGGAAGGAAGGAAGAAAGGAAGGAAGGAGGGAAGGAAGGAAGGAGTAGGGACTTTTGAGGAAGCACAAGAGAACTTGTCATTATTTTGTTGGTCTTACTTAAATTTACACTCCAGTTAGGATAATCCCAATCATTTCCTGTTGTTGCTCTAACAAATCACCGTGCATCTTCCAGCTTAATGTAAATTATTGATCTTCTATTACTTTCAATCAGAGCCTCTCAGGAATAAAAATCATAACAGGAGTAGGGCTATGATCTTTCTTAAGTGACATATGGCTATCTACCTTCTTGACTGGGATTCAGGTAATCATGTAAATGCCTCAGCTTATGATTCTTTACTCTTACTTCAAAGTCAACAGTGTGGTTTCTTGAGACTAACCCTCTCACCTGCACCTACCCATTTTTTGCACATGGACCTGAGCTTCCTGGTCCAGGTTAATCTTCTCAATTTCTTTAATTTCAGCTCTTCTTATTCTTTACGGTATTGTGATATATATATATATATATATATATATATATATATATATATATATATATATATGTGATATATATGTATGTGTATATAGATAGATAGATAGATAGATAGATAGATAGATAGATAGATAGATATACATACATATATATTATACATATATATATATATATATATATATATATATATATATATATATATATACCAACATGCTTGAATGGTAATAACTGCTAACATTTACTGGACACTCAATGAATGTCAAGTGTTGCTCTTAAAGTACCATATTTGGAGCATCCATCCTTGCTGTAAAGAAGTAGAAACTGAAGCTACAATAACTTTTATAATGCTATTTAATTGCTAACTATTTAAGATTAGGGAGTTTGATCCCAAAGCCTTACTTTGTTTAGATTCACCTGTAACACTTGTCCTATGTGTGATAACGTAATAGTTCCAACCATGAAGAGAAATGTATCTATGAATCAGGTAACATACAACTGGGAAGACATATGTGCCCCCATGTTATAGCTGGGTGTTGGGAAATGTAGTTACGCATTTTGAGTGCCTAGAAGGGATGTTTGAGTGGATAGTAGAAGCTGATTGCCTTTCTGTCAACACAGAGATACTTAGGGTAATATGAAGTACTCAATAAGCATTGTAGGGAAAGAGGGCATAGAGCAATACTATGAGAGTTCTGGGTGGAAATGGGAGGAAGTTCTAAATTCTGATCTAGAAATAAGGGTTATGTGTGAAAGGTGACTACAGGGAACATATGGTTGAATGAAGACCCAGATAAAATAGGGTGGGCTCACTCTTTCAGGAGCTAGTGCCCCTTTAATTACAGACATTGTACCATCAATTACATGACAAAAAAGATGTTGAAAGAATGGATAATCAAGAAATGAAAGAATCAAACTCAATGATGAGAAAAATGAAGGAGGATATTGTTTAAAACAAACTTGCAACATTTATTTCAAAATAAAGCATATTAAGAGAAATGTGAAATAAAATCTGCCAAAGAGAATTTACAATTGTCAAAGCCCCAAACTGGCAGCCTTGCCAAGAAGGAAGAAAGTGAAAACTCAAAACTGCATAGCATGGTATCCCCAGGGTCAGCCTCACATAGGGACAGCCTGTGTTTCCTTATTTATAACTTGTTTTGACAATAAATCTAAGTCTCTTGAAGGAAATTTCATGCATTAAAATAACAAAACACAAATTTTAAAAGAATAAGCACCCCAGGAAATAAAATAAGACTTAGACTGGAAACGAGTTACAAGCACAGGTGAATCATGGGGTTAGAAGACAACCTTTGATCTCTCTCATTTTATCTGTGGGCTTCTTATCAGCCAAAGGAACATAGACACAGAAATGTGTTTACTATATAGGTATCTCTCTTTTTGTGGAAAAATTAGATAAATACTTCCTTTCTTAGTATTTAGATTTAAGATGTCATATTTAAACAAAAGAAAACTTCAGCTCAACACATCAGGTGTCCATCTCTGCAAAATTGAAATCATTAGCAAAAACAAATTTTAAAATACATTCTTCATTTTTAAAACTTGATTTGTATATTGTTACAGTTCAGTATACTATCTAAATTAAGAAGTAACTCATCTATTCTGAGTTTCAACTTCAGGTATTCCTTCAAATGAGTCAGAACATATATTGGGAATTACTATTTTCCTATTAGCACCAAAGAGTTTCTTCATATGGACCAATGCACTAATTGTGTGTTTGTTTCCTAAGTATTGGATTTATTATGAGATTGTCACTAGCAAAAGACTTTTATGAAATAGAATTTTAAATTTTGTTCAAATTTTATTCTTAGAATATATATGTATATGGCAAAGGGTTACTGACAGAATCAGCTAACTTCACACTTGAAGGCACTTGGTAGAGATATTGGGCTCATGCCCAGTTCTCCCTGCTCTCAGGTCCTCTTTATCCTGACTTAAAACAACCTTCACTGAAGCTCTGTTCTTATTTTCCCACAGAAAATACATATTTTAGGGCAAAGCATTGTACAATATGTACTTTAACTATAATTACCACTAATTTTTAAACTGGAAACAGTTAGGTTCAATGTCATCAATCAAATAATCTACCTGACAGGTGATATCAACATGATTTATATTTTTATTTCCAAAATATAAAGCAGAAACTTGTTTGTTTTAATTTGATTGCTGAAAATGAATAAACAAGATAGAAGATAAATGCCAAGTAACAACAAAAGTCACAAAATTAAAAACCTTGAATATTGGCTTCCTACATATGGAAATTTTCTGAAGTTAAATAAACACAGGCTTGTTTAAATAAGAATGATGGCACTCTTTGCTTCAGATAAACTGTAAGAACAGATTTTGTGTGTATTCTGAAAGATAAGGCAGGGAAGAAAAGGCAAGAAAAAGAAAGCAGTTTGCTTAATATGGTAATGAAGCCCAGTCTTTACTAAAAATATGTGAAAGTATAATGAAGTCATTAATTTAAGTACAGAAGACCTTTGACTTCTCTGTTAGAGGGCATGACTTAATAATCATAGCTGACACATAAAAGAATACATTAGTTTGGAAGCTCTATAAGATACTTATTCTATACATACTTATAAGTATCTTGAAAATACTCATGGCTGACTAAGATAGGCATTAATAAAAAGCACTAGGGTTTAACAATTCACTTCCTTATTTAGGAAGTTCAATGTTCAGAAACTTCAAGGTTTCCATTATTTCTAGAATACCATTTATGGTTTCTGGATATACATTTGTAATTTTACAACAGTAAGTTAAAAGATTTGAATGTGTATGAATATATGTATATGTATATGTATATGTATATGTATATGTATATATATATATATATATATATATATATATATATATATATATATTCTTATTCTTATATTAGGTGATTTAGACAAATGTAGAACTGTACAACTCAAGATAAGATAATGAGACACAAAGCCATTCAAGGGCCGTGCAATATGCAATTGACACTTTAAAGGGTCTCCTCCACAGGGTACTTTAGGCAGTAAAGCAAGCTTTGCAGTTCCTCTTGAATTTTAATTATATTTTGTCCAGGAAGAAATCTAGACTTGTAACCCACCCTAATTTTTATGAATGATGATCAAGTATATAAAATAGGTTAAATATGCAGCTATGCTTAGTAATTAATGGATCAAGTGCAAAAATGAATGTCTTACTATTAATCACATGTAGATTAAGCAGTACATAAAACGATACACTGAAATTAATCTAAAGTTGAGATGTTATTTCAGAGTACATAAAGATAAATAAAAGTCAACTGAAGAATATGTTTATATTGCTGAGAAGACATTTATTTTATTGAATTCAACTATAATGATAGAGTTTTAAATTTTTCTTAAAAGAATTCTACAATTATCATAACCAAGTTGTACATGTTTGGTGGCTAAAAAGAACTATAATATAGAGGTAGGTGTACATCTTGAACACAGTCAGTCATGTGTATCTCTCTACCTGTCTAGCACATGGATATGTGTACCTAATACTGAATATTAGAGGCATCATACGATCATAGTATTTAAAGTTGAAAAAACATAGAGGATAAACATCCTAAAATTTAGCAAAGTATTTGCGTTTTAAATAGACTTTTACATTAAAATTTTTTGCTTTATCTGTATCTGTCATGGATTTAGAGAAACATAAGCCATCTCTAATCAATTATTCACATGCTCATTAGAATGAAAACACAATTTTCTATTTTTCATGCAGAACAAACAGATAATCATAGATACTTTTGTGTTAACTTTCAAGATAGAAATAGGATTTTCAGTTTACTAATATGTGAGTATTTACATGGGGAAAAATGCTTCATGGCTTTATTTATCAATCAATCACTTCATTTCATATTTATTATGAGAAATCTATATAATGACATTTCATATTTTATAAATGAAATCTCTTGAAATTATATGTATGTATGTGTGTATATAAGTGAGTGTGTGTGCACACATGTGTGTATGTATGCCTTTATACCTAACTCTCTTTTGTATTTTGAAGTTATCTCCTGTTCCCATTAAACAAACATAGCTTGAATATAAGAAATTTATATAATTATTTTTAAATATCTGGAGACTTAACCATATTATATATTAGAGACTGAAATGTCAAATCTGTATTATACAGGTATAAGTATAGCAAAAATTCAAAAATAAAATTTATCAAGCTAAAAAGTAATTGTCACTTTTCTTCTTTCCACAACAGAATACAAAATATGCTGATTTAGTAATTGCACTTTAGTGAACGTTAAGGCCATGTCCAACTTTTAAACAGCTCTGCAAAGAACAAATTTGTGGAATAAATAGGGAGACATAGGTTAAAAGAGTAATGATAAATGTTAAGCACTGGGAGATTTGGTGAAAATTTGCTACCAGCTAACATCCCAGGCTATAGTGCTCAGTAAATGGAATCTTGGGAAATTACAATAATTGGTAACATCCAGTTTTAGATCATTCTAGAAATTAATATGAACGTGTATTATCATAGTAGATACCTAGTTCAAAACTGTAAATGAAAGTATTTAATTATTATATGATTAATGAGTTTAATATTTATATTGAGGGCATTTGAATACTTGAATGTCAACCTGGCTATAACTTGAAAGCCATTGTTGAGTATGAAATAAATATATATCCACATTATTTTTAATTTGCTGCTTTACAACCTGTTGATCAAAATGGCAAGTACACACTCTAGATTCTAGGAAGTAGTGACTTATTTTCCCTCAGAGAGAAAGACACCCTGCCACAGGAATAGAATTTAAACAAAATAAAGACTTATCTCAATAATTCAACAAGGACAGAGAGGGACTGAATCACAATTTCCCACACAGCCTGGCTTATGTGAAAGACTGGACACAAATTCCTGGTAAAATATTAATGTAAACAAAGTAATGGGTTTGTGAGCTACATCTGAAAGATAATTTACATGTTTCTAAAATAGCTCATACATCATTTTAGTGAACATAATCCATTGAGTCAAATTGAAGAGTCTTGAAAACAAAATAAGCAAATTAGCACAGCAATGGAGTCAGCCAAGTAAACTATAAAAATAGTATAGCATAGGTTTGCAGCTGTACCCTGGACAGCCAGCGCAACCAAGTGGATGGAAGGCTGGTGTCTGTCGTCCATATTTGCACACCCAGTCTTTATATGGTCATCCAGGCTTTGGGGGCATGAGCCACCAGATAAAGAGACACAGAAATATTCTTGACCAAAGGACAGAAACTTTCTTTTTTAACACTAGAGAATTTAGTTCAACATCATGCTCTAATCTCCTTGAATAAAATTAAAATGTGTAAATATGATGAGATATTCTTCTTTCATCCCAAGACTGAGACATATATACTAGAACACAGTAATCCAACTCAGGAAGGTTATGGAGCTAGCCGCAGGGATTATCAACACACTAAGAAAGAATGCCCCTAAGAAAATTGGAGCATTCTAGGTTTACAAGACAACATGTGCCTAAGGAAGTACAGGGAGGAGAGGTTTGCCCGGAGGAAGATGCTCCTGACACGGTGAGTTGTTGAACACTGTAATAGTTTGCTGAGGCTGCAGAAACCCCAATCCTTAAAATCTTTAAAGCAGGCAAGATTCAGACCCACTGCTTTGGCTGACTGTGGGCTATATTCTTCAGTCAGCTGGAACTGCCAAGTCCCTTTCTAGCCCTGTGAGTTTAATTGTAACTGTTAATGCAAACAGTGTTTTCCCAGTAACATTTCTGGCTTCCTCTCATTTAGTTTGGGGTGTTACAACAACACACATTTTAAAGTATGTGAAAACATGAGCGAAGAGTCTGTCATTGGGAATCTTGGTAATGCATCTAACCTCCCGATTCTAGATTCCACATGCAAATCACAAATGCTGCTTAACCAGTGATATTTATAATATATAGCAGTTGTAAATAGTTCACACCAATTAAGTATTCAGCTGTAATGGAAAGTATGAGGTAGAAAATACTCGAATAAGTTAAGTTCTTCCTCTCTATGTCATGCAGAATAAAAATTCTCTCAAAATCAGATTAGAAACTTATTCATTGAGTTTGGATACTTGGTCACTTACTGTGGTCTAAAACTGATCATATATGTATAAATACTCAAACTATGTATATGTACATGCATGCACACACACACATGTACATTTTTCTTTAAACTCATTTGAACCCTTAAAACATTAGTTTATAGCACCTGTTATTGATTGATATAGTAATTTGATATAATCAATTGATATAGTAAAGCCTTTGATTTTGGATGACAGAATTTGAACAGTTTACTACGCAAAATGAAGCCACTCAAATTGCAGTTAACGTATTATTCTCAAATACAGCCAACAATCCGATTTGATTTTTCACAAAAAAACTCATTCACTTTCTTCTAAAGAATCTAAGTCTTGGATTTTAGAACTCTGAGAAACTACCTCTTTTCATTTCTCTAAGACAAACCCCTTGAAGAGTTTATTTTCTTATAAAGCAGCTGTAAAATCATTAAACTAATCTGAAAGTATGACTTCACAAAAGCACATTATAGAGTGTCACTCAAACTTTCTACACTACCCCAATTCTCAGATTCCTACATGGACTCTGCCAGAATATCTACCTTCTCCCTGCTGTTAACTGTGCTCAGTAAACATTTGCATGCATACCACTACAGATCAAATGACTGGGACAAGAAACTCATAAACACACACCCCTAGCTATAATTGTCTGCAAAGTGTGTCTACTGACGTAGTGCTTACTCCCTACGAGTCTAACCTGCTTTATCAGGCAGGACAGTATCTCCTAATGTCTCTTTTTGTTTTCATTCGGTTTTGAACGTGTATGGATGGGTGTGTGCGTCTGTGTGCACATTACCGGAGACGGAGATCCATTCTTGCAGAGGGGCCCTCTGAAGACGCCCTTAATGCCCCGGTAGTGCCCATTGCTGAGATGTCTCGAACTGATGACCAGGTAACAAGCCATGTGGGTCCCCGTTGGAGGTGTAGTCTCAACTCCTTACTGAGCAACCAACAGGCAGGGAGATGCAGGCTGGCTTCTCCACAGCAACAGTGACTGCCACCTCCAGAGAAGAAGAGGTCAGCAGTAAGCTGGGAACAGAGTGCCTGCGCGCCTCTGCTCCTCGACCTGAGCGTGGCTCTCGCTGCCCACAGCGGCTGCTCGGACTGAGGTGGCAGCGGCAGCAGCCCAGAACACTTAGGGGACCTGGCGAACCAGTCCACATGCTGTTCTGACGAGGCGGCGCTCAAAGGCGGGCTGAAGATGTGCTTTTTAAAGGACAACTTCCTGAGTCCACCAGGGAATCGGAGTCCTCCGCCCCCTTTACTCCGCCCCCTGCCGTCGCTCCGGGTGCAGGCGGAGTGGGGTGGGGACACTCAGGTGCAAGTCGGCATTTTCCAGCCGCCGACTCCCCAGGCTGAGCTGTAGGCTGCGGAACCCGGGATGCAGCGGACGCAGCCTATACAGGGAGCGTGGCGGTCCTCCGTGGGCCCAAGAGCTGCCCCCTCTGCAGTGTCCGGGAGAGGGCGAGCGCAAGGAGTTGGAGACGTGGTGACTATGGAGCGGCGCAGGGACTGTGAGCGCTCAGCTTGGAGCTGTGGACTCTGTAGGGTTCCCGGAGTAGCAAGGAGAGATGACAGCTGCCACACCGGTCTCAGTGCTCCTCCTCCTGGAACCACCAGCAGCAATCTCTTGACCCTTCTGCCCTGCTTCTGAGCCAACTTTCTAAGGGGATTAGGGGGCGGGAACCCAAGAAGACTAGGAAAGACTGTGGAGGGATCTGGAAGATAGCGTTTCCTTTAGTCATTTCCTGCCTGCTCACCTCTAGGGCCCCCTGCATCAAGGCATCAACAGCTGAAAAAAAACAGCTTCCCAGTCTCCTGTAGGGGAGAGAGGTTCAGCTGAAAACAGAGCCCATTAAATGCACTGTGGTGGTCAGTTCTTAGCAGAGAAAGGAACTTTCCGGTGGCCAACTTACTTAAGGAAGCTATAGACACCAATGCACAGGTTTATGTGCACATATATGCACACATCTAGCTACGAAGTCTCACTTATTCTGCCAGTTAAGATGCAGTTGTTTTGTCTGTAGAGGTCTTTTTTTTCCCAGTCTCTAATAACCTTGCTCTTGGAGGTATTTGGTTAAGTGTAAATTAAGCCACCAGGGAACAAACTGGAATGAAAATAAAACATCTATCTGTGTGTGTGTGTGTCTGTGTGTGTGTATGTGTGTGTCTGTGTGTGTGTGTGTGTGTGTGTGTGTGTGTGTGTGAGTGAGAGAGAGAGAGAGAGAGAGAGAGAGAGAGAGAGAGAGAGAGAGAGAAGAAAACAAACCTTTCAGTGGTGTGGAGACAGTAAATGCCTTCTGTGCAGTCCATCTCTATCCAACTCTAAATCTAAGATCAGCACATGGAAGTATGAAAGGGTCACTTTCTGCAGTTTTTCTCATGCTGCTCCAAGTTCCTTGAAACACCTCTGTAGCTCCTGGCTCTTTCTAGGCTTTCTCCTAGAGGTCTCTCTTCTCTTACATTGAGTAAATACCCCACTCATGCTGACAATTAGAACCCCTCACTCATGACAGAAACATATACAAATAAAACAGTATTTACATTTTTCAATTAAGACAGTTCATAAAATTAGGGAAGGAAAGTTCTATTTTAACTTTCATAGCTTCCTAATTAAAGACAGAATTTATTTATATCATCACCTAGCTTACTATCAGAAATATTTCTTTAAAAAAACTTAAATGTATGACTCATTTTTAAACCTTTAGAAAAAAAATTTAAGTGTGGGGGAATTCTATTCATTTTAACCCTTGAAATAAAGATGACTGAAACTTAGCTCACTGTAAACTTTCTAGAAGAGTGTAGTTAGCTTTTTAACTATCTTGATAAAAACAACTTTAAACATCAAAAATGAACTCAAAGCATTCATCCCCTTTTCCCAATGACATTTTAACACCATAGTACTTGTACAACTTAGAAGTATAAAATGTTTTATGAACCCATACTTGTCATACAAAAATATATTTTTAAATACTGAAAATATAGAAACAGGTAAAGAGCTTTAGGCCTTACCTGGAATTTAAAAAGAGGTAGTATGGCTTTGCTTGCTCCTGAGAAACAGAAATAGCAAACAGCCTTGGGGACCTAGGTGCAGGCAACATGGAATGAATTACAGAGATAAACATAGGTCACCATTTGTGAATACATTCCAAGGATGCAATATGTATTAATTAAACAAGTATTCTTCCTAATAATCCATAAACATTTCAGAATAAAACACATTTTCTAAAAGTACTAGTGAGCTATGAAGCATAAAATGCAGCACTCCATCCTATCATATTATATTTTTCCCAAACTGCTTGTCACTTTCCTGACATCCTTGTCCAATAGGACAAAATCCTCTGCACATATGCCTTCTTCCCCAAGAGGAAACTAAGCATTTGCTGTGAAGAGATAATTATTTGACTAAATTTCTCAATTAATGTTTTAAGGTTTATCATCTTTGCAAATAACTGGTACTGATTTGTCATGTTATTTTAAATTAGTAATAGCTTTTCTCTTTGCTTTCAAGTATTTTGCTACGTTATCTTGAAATATTGAGTCAAAACATGACACAATTGTTATTTATACAACTCTAAGATTAGTTTTAAAACACAAAACAACCAGAGCATTTCCTTTCCTTACCAGCTTGTGATTGCTACCTCTCAGTATAGTACAGTATTTAATAACATATATCCATGTCATCCTGTATTTCAGACATAATCTACTAAATGTAAACACAACACACATATACACACACATATCCATTTGTTCCAAACAAAACTCTTCTCAGTTGCATTAATTTGTCTTTTTACAGAAAGAGTCTGGTAATTAATATTATCAAGGAATATAAAATGAAAATAAACCATATGTCCCCACAAAGTCAGTGTTAATTGTCAGTCAAATCCCATTACAATAAACACTAAGAAAAGCAAATATCATGCACAAATTTACAAGGCCCCTCTATTTTAAGCAATGTTTGATCTACAAATTTTCATTCCATGGAAAGGGGTGTGAATATCAAAAACCGTGGGCGTCAGGCTGCAATCAATTTGAGAATCCCACTACAGATGGCTGTGAACCATCAATTAGTTGCTAGGAATTGAACTCAGAATGTCTGAGCGTACAGTCCGGCTCTTAACCTCTGAGCCATCTCTCCATCCCACATATTTAGACTAATGTAGCAAGCAGTCTTCCCTTCTGTTATCAACATTGTATTTCATATATACTCAATGTCTCTAGATCCTCTGACCTCACCTAAGTCTGAACCACTCTTATTTCTTGAGCAAGTATGACTTTTCCTTACATACTATTGTCCCTAACTCTCTCTAACTTTGCATCTATATAGAAGTAGTTGTCAAAAAGTCAGGTATAGTTTACAATGTCTGATCATATTCCAGACCATCCTGATTAAACCATGAAATTTTTCATTTTGCCATGAAAATTAAGTCAAACCACATTACAATTATTTCACAGAAGAAGAAAAAAGAGAGAGAGAGGCTGCTGAATCTAGCTACTGAAAGATTTCCTTTGCACATCCACCCCTCCTGTCTCACCCCTTCCACCTCTGCTCCTTTAGGTCTTCTGAGAGCATTTTTCTAATGCCCTCTCACTTTTCCAGCTGTCCGCTCACCCACCTACCTTTCACAAGGAAGCATCTTGCCCTACAGGACCAATTTAAAGTTAATTGATTCCTAGAAAGCTTCTTCCCGGCCACCTAAACTAAAGAAGCTATCTGCAATCTGGAGGATTTAAAAAATTATTTTTAAGCAAAATCATGGGCATTCTTTTTCACACACGTTTTAGATACACATGAAAATTGAGAAGGCATTTTAGAGCTCCTATGGGTTCTCTTAAACCTTTCACAAATTATTTTTTACATCTGTTCTGTACCTTTGCTGTAATTGTCAAGCCAGTATTGAACAGCACTCCCCAGATCTACAGATGACATATGGGCTCATTCTGTGTGTTATCCACTTGACAGATTTAGACATGTTATAACCCACCTTAAGATCTTACAAAAAAGCTTCAATGCTCTAATAAGTGTTCTGAGTGCCTACCCTTCCTCCTAGACTCCTGACTTCCCTACTAATAATCCACCTCCCTAGCATACAGAATTATCTCAATTCTCTAATAAATCCCCTGTGATCCATCTATTGGGCCTTCCTTCTTGCTCCCAGAATTCCTTACAAGTATTTATCTTTTAACTCTCTCTCTCTCTCTCTCTCTCTCTCTCTCTCTCTCTCTCATATTAAAGTTTCAAGAATGTTGTATAGTTATAATATATGAATCTTTTAATGACTTATTACTCACTTAAATTTTATTTCTGAATAATATTCCATTGTGGTTCAGTTTAAGTTGCTTCTTCCTTACAACCCCCCCCCCAAAAAAAATAGACTATGAAAATCTTAATCTCCTTGAATATGACATTGTTTGGAAATAGGGTTTATGCAGGGTAACAGTTAAGATGACTGCTAGGATAGGTCTTAACCTGATTGAGTTCTAAGAGGGAAACAGATGGATGCAGACATTGGCACATGGATAATAAAATCCATGTGGAGACTCCAATTATGATGCAATGCTCCAGTGAATGCCTATCAAAAGTGCCTATCAAATCATTGGACGTTAGGAACAAAACATGAGTGGATTCTCCTTTGTAGCCTTCAGATAGAATTTAAATTACTCCCAGCCTCAAGAAAAGTATGCAAATGAGTGTCTGCCATTGACCTACCCAGTGAGCCATGTGTTGTCATGGCAGCCCCTAGGAAACAAGTTCACATCACATGAAAGTACTACTCTTCATTTGTTTCTTAAACTGTTGAAGGACATATTGGTAGGTTCCTGACTTTGACACTCGGGAATCAAACTGCTATAAGCATTCACGTTTTCATAAAAGTTTCTAAATCTTTTGGCTAAAACCTAAGAAAATCTGTCACAGGGTCTGATGTTTAGCTTTGTAAGAATCTGTCAGGTGATCTTCCATTGTCACTCTTGACTTTGTGTTCAGCAGCAGTGGATGGAAGTTTCTTTAACTCTCTATATTTGCCAGCACTTAGTGTCAAAGTTTTAATATCTAACCATCTAAATGATTCTCTGCTGTATCTCACTGTTTCAAATCCCAGCTCACCAGTGACTTGGAATATCAAACATCTTTATCATATAATTGTTTGCTGTTTTTCTGTTTTTCTTTTCTTTGCTGGCTTCTTGTTATTATTATTTTTGGTCAGTTTTTAATTAAGTCATTTAATCCTTTAGTGTTAAATCTTGTTGAAAATTTGTCTATGTCACATGCTGATTCTTTACTGAATATTTTCTTGTTAAATATTGTGTCTGATAGATTCCCTGAGGCCTCCCCCATCCTAGGTCCCTGGCACATCCCAGAGATGCCTCCTACTCTCCCACTGCAATTTCCATTCCTTTCCCTGGCCCTCTCACCCTAACTCTTTCTGTATGTGATCCCTCCACCATACCTTCGCTGTCACCTCTCCCAACCAGTTCCTCCCTTCTATTCACCACCCCCACCATGGCTATTTTAATTCTCTTTCTGAGTGAGATTCAAGCATCCTCCCTTAGGGCCTCATTATTTAGCTTTTTTGGGCATGTGTAATTTATGCTTAGGAATGGTGTGGTTGAGTCTTGAGGTACAACTATTTCAATTTTTCTAAGGGAGTCTATGAGGCTGACTCTGGCTGAGACTCCTAGCAGTAGAGAATATGGAACCTGAAGTGGCTGCCTCTTGTAGCCAGGTAAGACTCTCAGTGGAAGGACAAGAACAACAACCCACCCACAAAACTTTCTCCCCAAAATTTGTCCTGCCCTACAAGAAGTGCAGGGGCAAAGATGGAAGAGAGACTGAGTGAATAGCCAACAAATGACTGACCCACCTTGAGACTTATTTAATGGGCAAGAACCAATCCCTGACACTGTTAATGATACTCTGTTATGCAGGTAGACAGGAGCCTAGTATCACTATCCTCCAGATTCTCCATCCAGCAACCACCAAAAATAGATGCAGATACCCAGAGCCAAACATTAGATGGATTTGGGGAATCTTATGGAAACATTGGGGGAACCTGGAAAAGATAAGGACTCCACAAGAAGACCAACAGAGTAAACTAACCTGGACACTTTGGGGTTCCCAGAGCCTGAACCACCAACCAAAGAGCATATATTGGTTGTACTTAGCCTGTCCCTGTACATATGTAGCAGATGTGTAACTTGCTGTTCATGCAGCCCCTCAACAACTAGAATGAGGGCTGTCCCTGACTCCATTGCTTGCCTGGGGATCCTGTTCCCTGCTTCAGTGGGAGAGGATGCATTTAGTCTTTCAGTGGCTTGATGTGCCTGGTAGTTTGATTCCAGGGAGCTGGGGATGTCCAGAGAGACTTCTCCTTTTCATAGAAGAAGGGAAGGGGGAGGCAGGACTATGTAAGATTAGAAGAGAGGGGTCTGCAATCTGGATATAAAGGGAATAAATAAATGAATTAAGGGAAAATAAATAAATATTTAGTCCTCCTCTGGAGCTTGCATTTTCATTTCTTAGCTGTGCATCTCACAGAACAGATGTTTTTAATTTTAATGAGGTTCATAATTTATCAGTTTTTATGGATTATGCTTTCAGTGCTATATCCACTAAGTTATTCATAAAAAACAAATCAACTAGATTTTTCTTCTGTAGCTTTACCTTTTGAGTTAAACGTTCAATTCAATTTGAGTTAATGTTTATGAAAAGGGTCTCTGTCTAAATACAATTTTGAGGATGTTAATATCCAGGTGCACAGCACATTTTATTAAAATGACTGTCCTTCCTCCATTAAACTGCTTTCACTTCTTTTTCAAAACCAGTTGACAATAACTGTGTGAGTTATTTCTGAGATTTGTGGTTTATTCTTGATTTTTCTGTTTCATCAACAACATGCTTTATTGCTCAATATAGATAAGAACACTTTAAGCTCTTCCAATTAATATTTATGTTAATGTTTCTGACACATGTATGTAGTAACTATGAATCACAATATTAATAACATTATAAATACCATTTTTTACTTTTGTACATTTCTGTGGTGTTAATATTTAAAGTCACTTATAAATAACATTGCAATGAGGATCTCAATTGATATTAAGGTGGCAAAGGAAGTGTTATAATTTAAGTTACTAACATGGTTAAAGTATCCAGTATATGTGTTCATGTGTAAACACAGAGTTTAAGCGTTTACTTATTCAGTTTTGTTTTAACATATGAATCCTAAGAAATATCTGTCAAATTCTACTGGTTCTAGTATTTAAATAAATCCCCTTCTCTTGCTTCATAGTTCTACAGAGAAGACTCATTATTATTGTGTATCTTACCATATGATATTATTGGTTTTTATTTTTATATAAATAACTTACACATTTCATTATATAAAGCAGTATATTTAATTTGCATTCTCTTTTAAATAAGTTCTCAGCCTCTTCTTCTAATCTATGCTTTAAATATAACCAATAGAAAAAATATTTTAGGTCCCAGTGTGGTGGCACAAACCTTAATTTCAGCATTTAGGAAGCAGATACAGGTGGATCTATGTGAATTCCAGACAAGACTGCTTTATATAGTGAGTTTCAGGACAACCAGGGCTATGTAAAGAGATATTGCCTCATAAAAGAGAGGAAGAAGGGAGAAAGAAAATATGGTATCCAATTATACCATATCTCTGTATGTTTATTAAATGATTAGTGGAAACTTGTAGTGTGGTCCTGAAAATTTGATTCTTGTTCCTTGAATCAAATGAACCAATAAGACATCAGAACTGGCTAATACAGCTCAGACATTTGAGGACACAGAGGCCTTGAAGCATGTTCTCATATTAGTTCACACTATTCTTATAGGTTCCAATTCCAGCAACCATATGGTGACTCACAACTGTAACTTCAGTTCCAGAGAATACAATACATACTTCCTTTCTCCTTTGCAAGCATTGCATGCATGTTGTGCACATACATGTATGTATGCAGCATACATCTGGCATATATTTGCAAGCAAAACACACAAAATAAAATAAATAAATTCTTAAAGGGATATAAATACAATAAGTATCTTTTATCACGAGTATTTTAAAACCTGGTGTCAAAGACATTCAACAAATAAAAAATTATTTTATAAAAATCTAGAAATAATTTGTTTTAAATGATGCATTAGTTTTCATAACTTAATGAAATCTTGCACCATCCTCTTCAGTCCCCTTTGGAATATGAACATCTCAGTTCAGCATCTCCATGCTGCTCATAGAAACTGATAGTTAGCTTGTAGCTGTCTTTATTGTCAGAATAATTTTTTACAGTAACAGCACTTGTTTGTACAGCCTTTATTAATGTAATAATCAGTGCAAAGCACATAGTTAGTGTTAAAAATTCAGACATAACAGACAGAAGCCAGAAACTGCTCCATTTAAGTGCAAAAGTGTAATTCTGGGACATAAAAAAAAAATCATGTGTTAAAATTGCTGATATCTGTAAGAATGAATCCTCTCTGTATAACTGATCAATGCTGCTTTATAGTAATTTTGTTTGTTTTTCTTAAGGCAACATAATAAGGAGTAAACTGTATAATATACACAGAAACAAACAGTATCTCTTGTATCTGGTATTATCAACTCCTCAGCACCCACTGGGATGTCTAGAACACATCCTGTACAGTGTCTCTATAGTGCAGTAGTTAGGCCAGTGCAAGAATTCTAAAAAACTGCTGCAGCACCTCCTAGAGCTGAGCATCCTTGTAGCCACAAGAAAATGTGTGTTCATCAAAGTACAAAAATGTTTTCATAAAAAGTATCCACGATAGCTCTTCTCAACTTCTGTCCTGTTCCACAAAGCAACTCTGACTTTAAAGCTGAGTCTCTGGACCATCCATGACCTCACCTGGTTCCCCTCTACATAAGCACAATGAAAGGAAAACTGAGTTATGCTCTCTAATCATTGAAGATTAAGAACACTGAGCCAATACAGAGTCATGATTTCATCCCCTAAAAACAGACAAGAAGCCAAGACAGAGGATGGAACACAGAAAGACTATAACTTTGTCTTCAGGGGTACTATGCCTCAGGAAGCAATGAGGACAGTCTTAGTTATTCCTCTAAGCAAGCATGACATCTGCAACAGGCCGTGGTATTGTGGAGATTATATGCCCCAATACAGGGGAATGCCAGGACCAGGAAGTGGAAGTGAGTGGGTTGGGGAGCATGGCAGGGGGAGGATATAGGGGACTTTCAGAGAGGAAATTAAGGAAGGAAATAGCATTTGAAAAGTAGATGAAGAAAATATGTAATAAAAAGTGTAAAAAAAAAAAAAAAGATAGGGTCTCTGTTGGGACTTAGCATAGGTGGGAGTGAAGCTTGGAGGAGAGGAGTGGAGAATAGAGGGAGGAAGTGGATGTGTTGCCTGACCTAGCAGCTCTGTTAGCAAAAGCATTTCCCAAACTTATGTCACAGTGATAAAGGGAAAACCTTGCTCACATGGTCAAAGGAAACTATAGCATCGCCCATTTGGTAGGAACCAGTGGAACTGAGAGATAAAGTTACATCTATATACCTAGTACCCTCAGGATGTGACAGATGGAAATTGGGAAGTTGTAGGTTTTTGTAGGTAATGGTTTCAAGTGATTCTAGGAAGGAACAGTGAGGGTAGTGTTCTTGGTTAGGAGTATAGCAGGGTTGAGAGGAGGACAGGAATCAAGTGAGACATGAGAATTGTGTAGAGAGGCAGTGTGAAAGGTTGAGGCTTAAAAGGGCACAAAATAGAGAAGCTCTTGTGTGATAGGAGAGTCTTGAGCCAGAATGGAGAGGACAGAGAGAGAGAGCGCCCCAGAAAAGGTGGTGCTTCTGGGCTAATAGAAAGATTGTTGCTAGTGTCTGTCACAAGGTTGTCATCTCCTAACTGTTGAACCTAGTTGTTACAAAGATAGGGAGTAGGGAAATGGTATAACCCTTTAATTGCTTGAAAACCCCACAGAACTATTCCCCATTTTTCAATAGTATACAGGATAAAGGGTTTGTCATAGTCTAGGAGAGCCAGAGCAAAGGACTATAGGAGTACCCACAGAAGTTTCTCTATGAGGTGAGAGAAAGCAAGTATAGCAAGCTCAATAGGATCTAGAATCTCACTTCATTGATTCATAGAGGTGGCAAGAAGGAACAACAAATTTGGGACTCTGGATCCTGTGGTACTCAACCACCACCAACTATCCATATGGTTGGAGGTATGAGGAACTTCAAATACTGTCTGCAATGGTAAGGGAACTCCAACAGAAAGCCTGGATACTTGATCCAAAGGACAGAAAAATAGGCTTTGGAAAGGGGAGAGTATGTATCCTTTGTTGCCTAGAAAGTTAAGGAAGTTTAGCAGTATGTTATCTTGACATAGTTGAAGATCATTTGCTCATTGGATTTCACATCTGGGAGACAGGTCAAAAAGACAGAAGTCAGTGGCCAGAGACTGACTGAAGTAATGGAGACGATCTCAGAAGTCTTGGTGGGGCAGACCAAGTAAATCTAAGACAGTGTCACTTTCCTACCAGGTTAAGGCAAAGAGGTCATGTGAGTCTGTTTGTAAGGAATGGTGAAGAATACACATAGATAGATAGATAGATAGATAGATAGATAGATAGATAGATAGATAGATAGATAGACTTGAAACAGCCAACTCTTTCATTACAAGTTTAAAGCTAACTTTTACTGCTATGCACTATACAGGTTAATTTTAAACCACACCACTAATGGTTTTTCAAATTCTGAGGTAAAGAAAGTTTAAACTTCAGCAAAAGCTTCAAAGATAGTAAACAAGCTCAAGAAAGAGAAAAGGCTACTCAGAAAGCCAAACATCTGCAATTGTATTTAGCCATTAGTAAACCCTATTAGAAATAATTTGCTTCTTGCTGTTGTCAAGTGTATAGTGTCTTTTTTCTTGGGATGATCAGTACTGTTGTCCTTCTCCCTGTCATAAAGTCAGGTGTTCCAGACTGACCTAGGGCAGAGATTTTAGAGGAAGCTTTTGAATACATATCTTGAGTATAGTGTGAGCAGGCTAAATCCAATCTCTAGAGCTGCTTTTTTTTTTTCAATAGAGCATAACAGCATGGGACAACATTTCAATATTATATATACTCAAAAGACATTTGAATTTCTGAACCCCAAGGTCTGAAGGAGGGCCTAGAGGGAGCAGAGAGCAGTAAAGATTGAGACTCAAGAGATTTTTGAGAGTAGGAAGTAGAGAGCACTTACAAAAAAGGGATTTTCACATCATCTGCCTGTGCAGTGGCTGAAGTTGTCACAACCAATGGGGCTTTGGAAATGGAGAGTACCATTTTCTGGATACAGAGGCTGATTATCTAGTCTGTACTGAGGCCAAGATATTTGTAGTAAGACTGTGTAGATTAATTGAATCCCTGAATCCAAAGAGAGGAAAATACTAGGAAAGGCAGGCAAGAGGAGTGATGACTTAGTAAGAGTTCAAGGTTAGTTCAAGCTCCAATGAGCTAGCAAGAGAGACAGCAGACTGCAAGGGAGGCCTCTAGGAGCAGAACAAGTGGAGGTGGGAGAGACTTAGAAAAAGGTCTGCCCCAGTCAGTACACTACTGCTGTGAAGAAAAACCATGTCCATGGCAACACTTATAAAGGAAAGCATTTGACTGGAGCTTGCTTACAATTTTAGAGGTTTAGCTCAATATGAATGTAGCAGGAAGCATGGTGACAGGCAAGCAGATATGATGCTGGAGAGCCAGCTTAAGATTCCTACATAGAGATCTACAGGCATCAGGAAAAGAAAGCCTCTGGGCTTGGCATGAGCTTCTGTAACCTCCAGTAACACAAACCCTCCAGTAAGGCTACACATATACCTCCTAATCCCTCTACGGTAGCACCATTCATAAAAGACCAAGCATTCAAAACTCCAAACCTATGAGGATATTTCTACTTAAACCACCCCAGGACCTTAAATAGGAATTCAACCAAGAGGATCCTTATAGCTTAGGAGTAGAAAAATGGGAAAATTACTTTGGTAAGGGTTAAGTGCCATGGAACAGAATTTTGATCTGAAGGCATCCCTAAAGGGGAAAAACTTATCAAAAAGTATGCCCTGAATCACAGCAGAGGAGCAAACTTTTCTACATGATGGGCACACAGGGCAAGCCAGAGAGACAGCAGGCTCCAGTGAGCCAACAAGAGGAGAGGAAGACAGATCAGGGAGCTCTGAGAGGACACTTACTTGGATAATCCAGAAGAGACAAGTAAGAAGAGTAGGTGGAGCAGATAATCAGCTGAAGAGAGGGACTCTAAATTTTGAAGCCAAATATGGTAAACAGCATAATCCATTGTGGGCAAATAATCCATACACAGGAGGGTAAAATTAGCAGTTTCGTTCTGTAAGGAGTTACAGGGCCCTAGGGGACCCAATACCTGCTCCAATTGGTTTTGTTACCAAATGTATGCAAATGAACAGTGAAACCACTCAGGATAAAGAGAAAGTTTTATTGAGGATAAAACTGCCAAGGTTACCAGTTGGGTGGTGTGCAGAGAGGAAAAACAGTGAGATGGCATGTAAGTGCCCACGTTACCGCCTCGCCAGCAAGAATGGACGTGGACACCAGAATCCTTCTGCAAGCATACTTTTATTACATCATGTGGAGGAAAAGAGGGAGCCCAAGATGGATCCCACTTATATACACCTCAGTGAGACGTGTGTCATCAGGATTGGCTGACTGCCCATTACCTCAAGTTACGCCCCGGGATGGGTGGTGACTTATGTGGCTTTGTAACAAGCGCATGCACACTGAACTTGTTTGCTTGTCCCAGGCTGGGGGTGGTGACAGGATGTCGGTACCATCTTGGAATGGCTGCAGAACCAACTCGGGCGTGGCTCTCTACAATGGCAAGCATTCATGAGAGCCAACATGATGAGGGGTATTAAGTTCATAAAGGTTTTTCAGATTGACTGAAATAGATACCCTTATCCATGGTAGTTGGCCTTTGAGGGCAGATTAAGGGTGGTCCTGGTAAACAGAAACTCACCTCATGAGAATCCTAATAAATGAATATGCTTCTATTTACCAAGGCAAGCTTTTCTCTTTAGGACTCTGTTACCAGCACTGCCATTTTGTTCTGGGCAAAACGTTCAATATTGTGAATACTGTTTGCTAACACATCAAATTCAAACAGGATGACTTCTTCAAAGGCAAGAAAAGAGTTTAGGGTACTCCTTCAACTTCTGTTTCAGGAGCTAGTTTTACAAAAAGAAAAACAAAAAAAAAAGGAAAGAGGACAGGAGAGGAGAGGAGAGGAGAGGAGAGGAGAGGAGAGGAGAGGAGAAGAGGAAAGAAAAGAAAAGAAAAGAAAAGAAAAGAAAAGAAAAGAAAAGAAAAGAAAAGAAAAGAAAAGAAGAAGACCACTTAAATCAGACAGCTCAAATTTTACGTAATTGAGAGGACATGATAAAGAGAGATAGAAAAAATCAACCAGAGTAAATGGATTAATTTAAAGTATTTTCCAAGATACACCTGGATGAAAAAGAGATGGGGAAAGATAAAAGGTAAGGAAAAATGGGGAAGAGAGGGAGGGAGGGAGGGAGGGAGGGAGGGAGGGATATGGGAGAGAGAGACAGGGAGGAAGGGAGGGAGAAAGGACTTCTAGCAATTAAAAATAAACTGTCACAAATATACTAATGTTACTGACTGTTGTTCTGAATTATCAAGATAAAGATATCACCTCTCACAATAATTCAGATTCATAAACTGATTAAATACATCAAAATCTCCAGTTGGAAAATGAACAGTGCCATTTCATACCCTTAAATTTTCTCAAGAACTAGTCTCAGAATCATAATGTGGAGAGAGATGTCTGATGATAGGCTTAAGGACAGGAAAACTGGAGTAACAGATGTTTACACAGCACTTTTTGCCATCTCAATTATCTGTTTACAAAGTTCTTGTGGCAGTTAGAATATTTGTGCAGAGAAAAGACAGCCATGCTTCCATAACATGCCAAGAAATATGTTTATCATGGTGTCTCTTGGCTCACTGAATCTTAGAGTCTGGTATGAACACAGAACTTCATCTTGGCTTAGACTCTTCTGTATTTCCTAGAACTTTGTCATACTCCATACATAAGTTAAGTAAGACTATAAATTGTTTCCCTCCTTTGTAAACTTTCATGGTCTTTTGTTACCATAAAAACTAGACATCAGGGAGAAGGCATTCAGGACAATTCCAGTCAAGGGGCCTCTGGGCTCTGTATCTACGATACATGGCATCTTTGGCAATAAAAAGCCAATCTTTTTCTTGGGGTCATTGAGAGGATAGTAATAAGCCAGGCAGTGAGTGGTGGTGCACACCTTTAATTTCAGCACTTGTGAGGCAGAGACAGGTGGATTTCTGAGTTTGAGGCCAGCCTGGTCTACAGAGTGAATTCCAGGACAGCCAGGGCTACACAGAGAAACCCTGTCTCAATATATATATATATATATATATATATATATATATATATATATATATATATATATATATATATATATATATATATATATATATAGAGAGAGAGAGAGAGAGAGAGAGAGAGAGAAACAGACTGCATGTTTTGAGAATATCTTGAATGATCCTGACAAACACCTCAAAAGGTGACTTGTAATATCTGGTGTTGCCATTTTCATTAGGTGGTCTTTGGATCTTGTAGGGAGAATTATTGTCAGACCAAGTAAAATTTTACTTTCTCTTTCTCTCTCTCTCTCTCTCTCTCTCTCTCTCTCTCTCTCTCTCTCTCTCTCTCTGTGTGTGTGTATGTGTATATGTGTGTGTTTGTGTGTGTATATGTATGTACATATAGTTTTTAGGTCAATAGTTCACAGTAATATTCCTTATGATTTTTTCAGATGCATTATTGTTTTGCCTACCTACCTCTCCTTTTGTTTCTGTCTTCCTCCTTCCTCCTTACCTCCCTTTTCCCATTTGCCCAATATGATCACTTAATCCCTACCATTCTCTCCCTAATACTTCCCACTCCACTCTGTACCTTAGTAAGACCTTGTTTTTACTTAACTCATTTCTGCAGTTATTCCAGAATAATGATGGACATCAGAAGATTTAGAGTTAGGAGCCTCCAGTCTGGGTTTAGGTTACCTCATTCAATGTGGTCATTTCCACTTCCATCCATTTACCTGAAAACTTCCTAATTACATTTTTTTTCTTTGTAGATGAATAGTGTTACATAGTTGTAGATGTACCATGTTTTTATTATCCATCCAGCACTGAAGGATATTTAGGTTGTTTACATCCATTTGCCTAAGAATTTCATGAAGTCATTGTTTTTAATAGATGAGTAGTATTCCATTGTGTAAATGTACCACATTTATCTGTTGAAGGCCATCTCGGTTCTTCCCAGCTTCTGGCTATTATAAATAAGGCTGCTATGAAAATAGTGGAGCATGTGTCCTTGTTATATGTTGGAGCATCTAATGGGTATATGCCCAGGAGTGATATAGCTGTGTCCTCAGGTAGTATTATGTCCAATTTTCTGAGGAACCACCAGACTGATTTCCAGAGTGGTTGTATCAGCTTGCAATCCCACCAGCAGTGGAGGAGTGTTCTTCTTTCTCCACATCCTCACCAGCATCTGCTGTCATCTGAGGTTTTGATCTTAGCAATTCTGACTGATGTGAGATAGAATCTCAGAGTTGTTTTGGTTTGCATTTCCATGATGACTAAGGATGTTGAGCATTTCCTTAGGTGATTCTCAGCCATTTGATATTCCTCAGATCAGAATTCTTTGTTTAACCTGATACGCCATTTTTAATAGAGTTATTTGATTCTGTTCCTTTAAAAAAATGTCTGTTTTATAGTATGTCTTAATTTTTAATTGGGTTGTTTGATTTCTTGCTTTTTAAGTTCTTTTTTCTTTATATGTCTTAGATATTCAACTTCAGCAGACGTGTAGGTAGTAAAGAAACTTCATCTTTTTTTGGTAGATTTTATAGTGATCAGTAGAGAAATGTAATCAATAGTCTTACCTAGCTCTGACCCCTGGGAGCTACACTACTTATTATCTTCATAACCTATGTTCATATATGACATAAGCATTATGAGTATAATTAACCATGTTCTAATTTGACTTAAGGCTTTCCTCACAAGATGTAACTTAATGCAAGGTCACCTTAAGCAGACCAAGTCTTCTGTTTCCAGAGGAGAACCTAATACTATTGTTATGCTAAATGAGCACAATAAGAAATTGATCCCCAATTCTTTCATTTATAATCATAGAGAGTGCATTTCTTAACCCTCATCGTAGAAGAAGCCTTTTCCCTCCGAATAGATGGTGACTGGTCCATGTGCAGAAGGTGGGAGAGACTTTGAGGGTTTATTTTTAAATAGGACTTGTATAGCACATCCTCCTCCCATGTCCCTGGTTCATCCTAGGAAAGGGGTCAGGACTGTAAAGACCAAAAACAGTAGGCATCTGTAGAGAAATAGCATTTAGAGCCTGACAAATACTGAGGCAGATGTTTGCAGTCAACCATTGAACTGAGCATGGGGTCCCCAATGGAGGAGTTAGAGAAAGAACTGAAGGAGCTGAAGAGGTTTGCAACCCCATAGGAAGAACAACAATATTAACCTCCCCTGCACCAGAGCTCCCAGGGACAAAACCACCAACCAAGGAGTACATATAGCTCCAGCCACATATGTAGCAGAGGTTGGCCTTGTTGGACATCAATGAGAGGAGAGGTCCATGGTCCTGTGAAAGTTTGATGCCCCAGTGTATGGGAATTCAAAGTTGGGGGAGGGGAGAGTGGATGGGTTGGTGGAGTAACACCCTCATTGAAGCAGCAGGAGGGAGACTGGGATAGGGGTTTCCAAATGGAAACCTGAAAAGGGGATAACATTTGAAATGTAAGTAAAGAAAATATATAATAAAAGAAAAAAATGTGAAAAAAGGAAAGAACATAAATGAAATAAACATAGAAAGAAACAACAACAACAACAAAAAACAAATAAACAAAATACCAAACAAAGTTGCTTTTAAAATGTTCACCAACCTAGGTCATCAGGAAAATAGAAATCAAAACCACTTGGAGAGTTCATCTTACCTTAGTCAGAATGGCTAAGATTAAAACAAAAAAGGAGAGCAAATGTTGTCACAGGTGTAGAGAAAGGGGACAGAATTTATTCACTGTCAGCTGAAACAAAACAAGATAAAAACCCAAAACAACAACAACAACAAACCTTGGGAAGTGTTCTGTGGGGCAATGGGCTATGCACAGACAGTCTGAACTCCAGTCGCGCTGAGGTAGAACCCTGGTGGTGGTAATTCTCATCTACATGGAACAAAAGCCATTCCCTCATGTCTCCTGGACCCCTGGCTCCTGTCAAAGTTACCACCCCCACAGCCCCCACAGGAAAAGCGTGGCTTTTAGTCATGTACACAATGTCTCAAGCTGCTGACCTTCAGGCTAGACTCCTCCCAATTACCTATCAACAACCAGATAACAAGCCCACTATAAGAGGGACTGCTTGGCCCCTCCTCACTCTCTTACTCCCTTACTCTCTAACCTCTTACTCGCTAGCCTTTCTTCTCTTTCCCCCTTTTCTCTTCTTGGCCATGGCTGGTCTCTCTCTCTCTCTTTCTACCTTTTCTCTTTCCCCCAGCCTTTCTACAATAAAGCTCTAAAACCATAGACTGTTCATCAAGGCCCGCTGTGCTTGGATGATGGGATAGGCTTTCTCGTAACAAGCCAAACCTAATCTTCCATCAGAAGGCCTTCAGGTACTTTAGCCATGGACCTTTCTCTCTCTGCCCTCTGCTTGTATCTTCAGGGCAAGAGTGTTGCCCTGGGGGCCCTTGGTACTGGGGGCTACCCCTTTTCCACTCCCACTGTGTGGAGTCCATGGCTTCACACAGCCAGATGCCCACAGGGCAGAATGGAAAGCATTTGGCAGTCCTCCTGCATCTGCCTGCCCAGTGCACAGGAACTCTGGCCATACACAGTCTCTCTCCCTCCCCCACTTTCCCCTACACCCACCACCCACAGTGCTCATTCATCTACTGTGGTGACAAAGCACCATGACCAATACACCTTACAGAAGACAACATTTCATGGGGACTTACAGCTTCAGGGACAGACTCTCTATGATCATCATCATGGGGAGTATAGAGAGAGAGAGACAGAGACAGAGAGACCGAGACAAAGAGACAGAGACACAGGATGAAATGGGCATTTTAAATCTCAAAGTTCATGTCTAATGACATACCTCCTTGAAAAAAACCACACATCCTCATCCTCATCAAACAGTCCTACTAACTGCAGAACAAACATGAAGGTTTATGAGCACAGTGGGGCCATTGTCATCCAACCTTCCACAGTTAGCCGCTATGAAAATCAATGTGGACTTTCCTTAAAAAGTTTGAAATGGTGCTGTTGGATGTTCCAGCTATACCACCAGTAGGTCTATAGCCAAAGTATCAGAGATACTTACTCATCCATGTTCAATGCTGTTATAGTCACAGTAGCCAGGAAGTACAATCAAATGAAGAACTAATAATTAAAATGTAGTACCTTTATCAACAGATTTTTATTCAGAATTAAAGGGAAATGAAGTAAAAAAGAAATCCACAGGTAAGTAGATAGACCTGGAAATATTCTGAGTGAGGTAACCAAGACACAGTGAAAAAAAATGCTACATATTTTTTTTTTTACATGTTTATATTAGCTTTTAATCTCTAGATGTATGCATTCAAATTGAAATACTAATAGGATGAATTGGTACGAGGCCAGATTTTAGAAGATAAAGGAAAAAATACAGATAATATAAAGCATTAAGTGCCAATATTGTAACAACAAGGAATAAATAGGATGTGTCATGGGAACACGGGGTAGGAGAAGGAG
>LR749515.1:573659-634870 GCA_902729485.2 Mus minutoides | reverse complement strand
GGTATATAAAGATTGCAATGCCAAGGCACCTCTCCTCCCAATTATCTCTGACTAGGCCATCCTCTGCTACATATGGAGCTAGAGACACGAGTTCTGGGGGTTCTGGTTAGTTCATATTGTTGTTCCTCTTCTAGGGTTGCAGACCCCTTCAGCTCCTGGTGTACTATCTCTAGCTTCTCCATTGTGAGCCCTGTGTTCTCTCATATAGATGACTGTGAGCATCCACTTCTGTACAAGACAGCTATATCAGGGTGCCTTAAGGGAAGACTTGCTGTCCTATGCAATAGTGTCTGAGTTTAGTGACTGAATATGGGATGGATCCACCCCTCCCCCCTGTGGGGTAGTCTCTGTATGGTCTGAAAATATATTCATGTATATATATTTTAAAAGTTTGAATGTAGTTACCCTACAACCGGAAGACAATGCCTCTCCCAGATGACATAAGATATCAGATAAAATCCTCAGCATCAGGTATGGCTTATCACTTTTTGAGGTAGTGGTCAAGAGTGTTCATAAATTCACAGATATTAAAGACTGTTGCCCTTTATTACCCTCTGTAATGTTATGATAAGATAATTCTACTGAAGATATCACATACTTTAGTCATAAAATAGGAAGAAAGGTAGATTCTTTCTTTTTTCTTTTTTTCTTTCTGTCTGTCTGTCTTTCTTTTTTTTTCTTTCTTTTTTTTGGGGGGGAGAGGATTTCTGTTTATTTTTAATAATCATTTTATTCATTTACACTTTAAATGAATTCCACCCTCCACAAACCCCCATCCCATTCCCCCTCCCCTTTGCCTCTATGAGGATACTGCTCCACCCACCCACTCACCCATTCTGGTCTCACCACTCTAGCATCCCCCTATTCTCAGACATCAAGCCTCCACAGGACCACGGGCCTCCCTCCCTTTGATGCCAGATAAGTTCATCCTCTGTGTAGCTGGAGCCATGGGTCCCTCCATTTAATCACCCTCTTTGGTTGGTGATTTAGTCTCTGGGTACTCTGGGTGGTTCAGTTAGTTGATACTGTTCTTCCTATGAGGTTGCAATCCCTTTCAGTTCCTTCAGTCCTTCCCCTTGTTCTTCCATTGAGGTCCCTGGGCTCAGTCTGATGATTGGCTATGAGCATCTGCATCTTTATTAGTCAGGTGCTGGTAGAACCTCTCAGAGGACAGCCATACCAGGCTCCTGTGAGCAAGTGCTTACTGGCATCATCAATAGTGTCAGGGTTTGGTGTCTATATATGGGATCAATCCTTAGGTGGGGTGGTCTCTGGATGGCCTTTCCTTTATGTAGTAGTAGAAGATGGAGAGCTTGGTGTAACCAATAGAAAGTCCTAGATGCCAGGGTAGCGAAAGGCTGCCAGTACCCAACAGAAATGACACTAGCCAAAACACCAACAATGAGGAGATAGAACCTGTAGAGACCAACTCCAGTATACAAGCACAGCCCCAAGTTGAGGAATGGGGTCACCCACCTATCTCAATTATTTTATATTTCTTTTTTATTCATTCTTTAATCTTTTTTTTTTTACAGTCCAGACTTTATTCCCCTCCTGGCCAACCATTGGACTGTTCAATGTCCCACACCTTCTCCCTCCATCTCCAAGAGATGTCTCTACTCCCCCAGGCCTCCCCACTACCTGGGGCTCCAAGTCTCTCAAGGGTTAGGTGCATCTTCTCTGACTGAGTCTAGACCTGACAGTCCTCTGCTGTATATGTGTCAGGGGCCACATATAAGCTGGCATATGCTGCCTGGTGGGTGGTTCAGTGTCTGAGAGATCTCAGGGATCCAGGTTAGTTCAGACTGCTGGTCTTCCTATTGGGCCACCCTCCTCTTCAAAAGAAAGATAGTTTCTTAAAAGCAACAAGGAGTTGTTTTCTTTTTTATTTAATTTCCCTAGCAAGCCATTTAACCAAATGTGGGATCCTATACAGTGGAGTCCACGACTTACAATGCCCATCGTTCATAGTATTGGTGGATTTGTAGTCTTGTGGGTCTCATACTATGTAAGTCTGCCTATATATGTGACATCTTCTTTCTCAAAATTATTTTTAAAAATTCTTTCACTCAACCAAAATATATGTGAGATTAACTTATGATACATGTGTCACAAACAAAAGTTGAAAGAAATGGACATTATAATTAACTTTTCTACATATAACTTAAAATTTTTAAATTTTTGCATTTTGTGTTTTTAATATCTTTTATGTTCTACCTGTAAATATTCATAATTCACATTACATGGCTGAAGGACCATGTATTTCACATTATAGTAGAAGAGGTGTATGCAAACAGTTACAGCATCAACCAGATAAAATCAGTGTGCAAGCTTTAAAACTACTTTGTTTTCCTCCAAGGTGCTCATGATGTTAGAAAGAAAGAAAAAAAAGAAAAAGAAAAAGAAAGAAAGAAAGAAAGAAAGAAAGAAAGAAAGAAAGAAAGAAAGAAAGAAAGAAAGAGAAAGAAAGCCAAGACCATAACTAAGACATTCCTAATAATACAACATAAGATGTTGCTATATTTGCTTTCATGTCTTAATGCTTTCAGGACTTAATTACTAGGACAGAGATTGGTTGTAATCTTGCAGTTTTCTCTAGTCATGCTGAATTTGTTGGCTCATAATCTTGTGCAGTTTCTAGAAAGAAGCAGAATATCTATTCTTTAATCAGAGAAAACCTTAACGTAGACCATACAATCAATCATGAAACATGAGCTAAATCATTCATCTTACTATTTTACACAGTTGTTTCATGTCATAAAATTTCTGTGATTAGATTTTAGTATTGAAATGTTTATCCTATGAAATATTTTTATGAGAATAATTTTTATCTTCCATCTGTTAAGACTTAATTAAACATGCTTCATGAAAATCAACTACACAGGCAAATGACCAACACAAGAATTTCTAATGAAAATTTAAATATTTTTATAGAATATTTTCATAAGTTAGACTATATTCAGAATACATCATAAAATTGAAAATACTTGCAGATGTAAATGCAGATCCATTATTCTACAGTAAAGCTATATTTCATGACTTTTAGAATATTGAACTCTTTCTTTTGAATCCATGAGCTTTATAAAATAATCTTCTAGAAAGCCTAGACTTCCACAGTGAACACAAAATATAAAACTAGTACAATAGGAGTTGGAGAGATGGATCAATTTTTAAGAATGTGTACTTCTCTTCCAATGAAAATGCGTTCAGCTCCCGACAGTCATGCCAGACACATAGTGACTGCAACTTTAGCACAATGGGGTATTCCTCTGCATCCACAGAAGCTTACACACACACACACACACACACACACACACACATACACACACACACACACCACATAAAGATGGATCTTACAAAATACTACAATAACAAGCAAGAGTTGCTGAACTCAAATCTGTCAGCATTTCAAGTAAGACCAATTTCTTGCAAAATATCTGTATATTTGATTTTAGAATAAAGGGTAGAGCAGTTGCCTAGCCCCATGGACAAAGTCCAGTACTGCAAAGTAGGTAAGTACAAAGTAAGTAAATTAGCACATACTTCTTGTACCTTTTAATTTTTTTTTTATTTAATGAGTAAGTACTTGAACATTATTTCTCATTTAAAATGCTTGTACTAAGACGTTGCCTCAATTTCTGTAGTAAGTGTTGGAAAACTAATACCGGGGAGTTAGCCATTGCCAGTACCAAAATAACAGTGAGTGTACTAGAGACTGGAAAACATTGCAGGGACTTGTCTAAAGAGAGAGTGCTATTCAATTCCAACCTACTGCTGTCCTGGATGACTACAAACCTCATGCTACTAGGCAACCTAGGCAAATATTCTTTTTTTTTTTTTTTTTTTTTTTTTTTTTTTTTTTTTTTTTTTTTTTTTTTGACAAGTGTGTGCTTTGATTTTGATAAAGGGTACCCAATTATTTCAATAATAAAAATGTAAATGTTTAAACTAAACTAAAGTAAACTAAAATGCTTGTACTAATATAAAACACTCACAGAACATTGAAGAGCCTTCTGTTTAATAAAAATATAAAATTACTAGCTGTCATCTTTAAAGGTTACTTTTGTACAGGAACCATTTAGGGATGGTTCAATGCCCCTTAAATAGTCTTTAATGGTTTTCTTCACATTTAACAAAACATTTTATAAATGTGAAAATTAATAGGACACATTAGCACAGATATTTATCCAAACATCCATAAGGCAGTGCTTCCAACTCTGCCAGCTACCAAGCTGAATTTTAAGGCAATGAAAACAAAACCACATAATAAGACATTAGGACATAAGTAAGGTGACAAATAGTATTTAATAAAATGTCTGAACAAATTTTTTATCTGATGGAAGCAATATCGAAAAATCAAAAAAAAGGATTAGTATTTCATAACTAATACATGGGGAAATAACTTAGGACATAGTTACATTAATGTAAACTTTTGTTAGATTGATGAATTAAGTAAAATGCATCTTAGAATTTTAATTAATTGCTGATGACCAGAAAAATAATATAGCTACATAAATATATGCACAACTTGTCAATAATAAATAATTAATATTAAGGGAAGCTGACCCTATGTGAAAATTCATATGAACTTCAATTTTCATATAGAAGAAAAGCCAACTGAATTATTACTGAAGAAGCATTTTATTTCCTTATGTAGAAAGGCTGTCAATATCAAAACACAATTACAAATAAATTTAGTGTCAAATGACTCACTTTTAAATTTTGTTGAAAACATCATTATATATACATGAGAAAATTCTTCATGCTGCCTTGTAGACAGACTTATACTCACCTAGGTATTTATTCAGTTCAGGTCAACACTCCTAGGGAATGTTGCTGCCCACAGTGGGATAGGTACTTTTATATCAATTAATAATTAAGACAAATTCCTACACATGCCCACAGAGCAGTCTTAATAGGTACTTTGCCATTTGAGTCTCTCCTTTCAGGTGACTCCAGGCTGTTTCAAGTTGACAGACACAGCTTAGTAGGACAGCTACATTTTGGAAACTTCATGGCTATACAAAATTTAGCTGAATAGAAATCTAGATGTATAGAATGTCACCAACAAAATAAAACAATAATAATTCAAAGTATATGTAAAAACTTAGTAACAGAATAATTCTTTAATAATTTGTAGCAATATCTAGTAGTTTTCTACAGTATTTGCAGAAAATTGGACCATAATTCATATTGAGTAACAAATGCAGGACTATCTCTGAAAAGTAATTTTTGTTCAGTAAATATTAAAATTGATAGCAAAATTTCACCTTTTCCTTGCTATTATAATATTAATTAAAATGTAGCTAAGCAATCCTCACTGTTCAAATTTAAGACCTTAGAATCTTAACACTTTAGGCATTTAAAAAAATCTATATAGGGATAAGGAAATATTCCTATGAATAATATAAACAAACATACTAAAGGTATACCATTGTATCAAAAATACATACATGCATATGTTCAAAATATACACAAAAATGCATTTATGTAAATTTTGGTTTGATTAATTTTTAAAATATCAATAGTTTTCCATTATTTTTATATGTTACTTTATAAATTTATAAAATGGGCATCTAATGTGATGAAAAATATTCTTTTAAATTTAACTGCAGTTTATTCTCAAAACACTAAAGAATGTAGAATTATTCTGGGGAAAGGAATTACTAGTTTTTCTCTTTAAAAATAAAATGAAATAATAATTTATTCACTATTTCTGCCTATGAAGGGTGAGGAAAATTGAATATGCTAAAATTGTGTAATGAGTTGAATGATGGTCTAAGACAGGCTTACCTAATCATAAATTTGAATTCTGTGATTATCACCTTACCTGAAGGGAAAATAAGTATTTCTAGATCTAGTTAAGGATCTTCAAGGTGAATCATCCAGAATTACTGTGCTAGCCTAAAGTGGCAATTTCTGGTTGTGTCACCTGTTGCTTTGCTGAAGCAGACTAATGTGATGTTCTGCTAAAGTGGACCCATGAAAGGACATGTGATGTTGGAGAAAGTATAAGTAGAACCCAACAGACATTGACTATGCACTGGCATAACCAACCTTGAAACTCTTGTTGTTTTTTTTCCTCTTTTTTTCCCATTTTTATTAGATATTTTCTTCATTTACATTTCAAATGCTATCCTGAAAGTCCCCTATACCATCCCCCATACCCTGATCTTGACTCTTCATTGATCTTTACTTCCTTAAGAGAGGCATAACAGAGAACCTCTCCTAGCATTCAGGCTGGTTCTGGTCCTTCCTATAGACTGGTGCTGATTAGGCAGAGGCCTGGCTGTTTCTTCTGCATCATGTCACTGATGCTGATTCATGTTTGTTGACAATTTTTGAACTGGACTGTTTGTGTCCTGATGAAAGAGATTAGAATTGCCCCCAAAGAACTACTTTTAAACAGGTCCACATCCCCTTGTTCTATTTACCATCTTTTTTCCCCTCCCTTTGGACAGAGGGCTAGAAGGGGGGAGGTGTGAGGCATTGAGAACCCTTATTAAAGTAGGTTTTGACAAATCAAAGGTTACACTACCTCTATATGCAATGATGTATCCTTCGACATGACAAAGAAGCCATGTAGAAGGAGAGGCCACATATGCAGAGAGAGATGATAGAATGATGAAGCCATAGGTCATAGACATCAAGGTACAAGTGGAGCCAGAATGAAAAATACAAGGAGAGAAATATAGCCTGGAAACTCTACAAGGAGCCATGTGTTATAGACACCTTTATTCATATGCTTGACCTCAAAAGTTGTAAAACATGAATTTTGACTACATAGAGGTACCAAGTTGTAGAAAAATATTAGAGTCACTATCGTTAAATTTCGGAGTGATATTATGACATTAGAAAAATTATTCCCCACTCACATAAGTAGTCAATATTAAAGAATGTCTTCCTTTTGAGAAGAACATATTAAGAGGTCCTTGAATAGTAAGAAGAGGCTTGGAAAGCCATCTTTAAGAGGAAAATGACCTACTATAAATTAGCCAGTACAGTCAAGGAGGGCGTGACCAAGTAGCTGTTGTACTCAGTGATTCAGTTTTATTTTTATGCTGCTATTCTGTGCTTTTCTGAACTTGTTATGCATTATTTATGTCCATTCTTCGTACACGTTTATTCTTGAGAGAGTAGTGCTTTGGGGATTGAATAATGGGTTTCTGTTCTGGACCAGTGAAAGTCAAGGAAAAAGAAAAGACAGTGAAGAGAATGCAAGACACAGAGAAGAGAGGAAGAAATCAGCAGCAGAATGGAAAAAGTAAGAAGAAATGAGCTAGGTAAGCTAAACTCTGGGAAGAATTACAGAGGGATCAGACAGATTTGAGAAGGCATCAAAACAGTAGTGGGAGAATGACTCCAAAGGCTTCTAGAATTAACCACATCCACAATCAATGAAAGCTGCGATATTGGAGAGATCACTCTTATTGAAATGGTCTATAAAGGGATACAGTTTTATTTTTCTCCCTCCTCTTTTCTCCTATGACCTAATACACATGTATCTTACTGTCTTGTAAATTGGAACGGAGAAGGTAAACTAAGTCAACACTAAAGGCTTTTTACTCCATCCAGCACAGTGATGATACTGTGAGTGAAGTATTAAAATTGAGCTTCTAAACAGTCAGTAGGAGTTTGGGAATATTTTATGATTGCTTTCAAGCATAAGGGCCAAAGTTCAGATCCAAGACCCCAAGTCACCAGCAAGAGATTTTTAAAAATGAAAATGAATCCTGGGACTTGATGGCAGACAGCTTCGGTAGAAAAAAATAAGCTTCATGTTCAGTAAAAGACTCTGCCTCAAAAGAATAAGGCAATGTGATAGAAAAGGACACACCAGTCTTCCTTGAGACTACAGTGCACACATAGTCTTTCTTTTTCACATACACACACACACACACACACACACACACACACGGGGTGGGGGAGGTGGGGGGAGAAGAGAAAGAAAAGAAATAACAAAGTATATAAGGAGTATGACTCAAAGTGAGAGAGACATATATAGAATCATGTCAAGTTTCTGACTTGATTGAGAGGTCTAACGAATTTAAATTTTAATTCAAATAATGATTTTCAGAGGACATAACAGTTTGGAGCCAATGAGGATTTACTTCATTTTTAGAGAAGTTACATGGCTAACAAATGTATTGATTCTTTCATAATATTTCACTTTTGTTACAAAATCATTTTTTAAAGTAATTCCGTGACCTGAAAGAGTTCACTTATTTCCTCAAGAGAATATTCACTTGGGGCACATCTTTCATATTACAAGTCCCTGGCACAGGACTAATAATGAAAGTGCATTTTGGTACTGCTATTTTGAATAAACTATTAGACTTTTCTGAATCCAACATCAATTTGATTATTTATAGGAATTAATATAATCTGAAGGAAAACTACCTAATGCTATGCAATTTAAAAAATGAATCTTTGGATAACATATAGTAATCTATTTTAGTTTTATAGAAAGGCAGTTTTTCCAAAAGATGAAATGTGAAGGTGATGAATATGTAATAATGTTTTCATACACTTGCCAATTTAATGTGTTAGCATAAATATTTAATACATCAATCTTTTCAAGAATAACGTGTTCAGCATTTCTATGTGTCTTTTCTTTTTCATTAGATTGGCCTATTTCTAAGATCTCCAGGGAAAATGTTATTATTTGGTGGGCATTTCCACAGCAGTGATTAGACCTCCTTATTGCAAGACTAAATGTAAATGTAACTTTTACTTGGTCTGTATACACATATATGTATATTGTGATTTATATTATTAAAATCTGCTTTACTTGATTTGACAATGTATGTAAGAGGGAAAATTGTCATTTGAATCAAATGCCAAGGAGGAAGCAAATGTTTTAGTATAAACCTATAACAGACAAAGAATGAATGCTTTGCTTAAGAGTAACACTATAACGTAGTTATAGTTAGATATTTTCATAATACACAAGAACTTTCATAAGGCAAGTTAATTTGGCTGTATTCAAATCATTGTCATTTTAAGGTTTGTTCAACTAAACACAATTCATTGTATTACTTTTCTCAAATCTCATTGAAATTCAATTACATTTCCAATACTATTACTATACACACACACACACACACACACACACACACACACACAACTGATTACTCCATACACAGTTCTTTAAATGCCATCATGACTCTTTGTTTCTTTACATGTACTCTTTGAGATGATGCTATTCCAATACATGATGATTGCATGGTTAAACAACTCACATATAACTACTTCTTTCCTCTCTCCCTTTTCATGCATCCTCTATAAGGCACATAATTTTGAAATTATTCTAAAATTATTGATGAACCAAAATTACAGATCAGGTACAAACTACTGAAAACCTGCCAGCTCTTCCAATAAAGACTCCCCTTTACATCTTCAACTCTTCTACAAGTCCTCAGGGTCTATTGGGATATGATGACTTTTATCAGTACATTTTTCAGCCAGGAAATTGTAACACTCCCCACCTCTGCCCAGGGAGCACACCAGAATTCAAGAGCTGAGGCCCAATATAAGTAGCAGGGTACATGCTCTCTCCTCCAATAGGGAAATCATTTGGAGTTAGAGAACTTAGCATGAAGGCTTATATTTATTTCAGGATCCACTAGCAAGTTTTAATTTTGTAATCTATAAAATTTGAGGACATCATTTCAGATATAGAACACAAACCCCATTTGGGCACAGAGATTTTGTCTGGTTTACCATTCCTCTGTGACTAGGAAATGAGCTGTATGAATTCTGAGAGATCAATAATTAATTGTAAAATAAATGGATCAAGGAAGAGCAATATTTTCAAGAGAAAAGTTACTATTTTATAATAAGCCATCTGCAAAATTATACAAAAAATTATCTCAATGAGTGGAACAAATCATGATCAGACAGGCTAGTTACATATCACAGTTTACAAAATTCTGAGTATGTGACCTTATCTGAACATATAACATAAACAACAATCTCTTTTTTATAATATTTTGGCATTTTGTTTCATTTACTCAACACTGCAATGTGAAATAATAAAAAGTAGAACAACTATGTTATCCAATCATCCAAAAACAATTGGAATCTGAATATTGAGGTAATATGTGCAACCACTGTTATTCACAATATCCAAAAATGATTGCTTGCCATTCTTTGTGTAGGGTTGAGGCCTACTAGTTGCATTATCATGTGTATTATTTAGACGTATTAATGTGTGCATGTTTAGACATATCAATGAGACCATATGGGTATATCTTTTGACTTTGCTAAAGAATCCTGATAGTGGGATAGTCTTCTGCATGGAAGGGCACATGAGCTGATCATCTAATACCAAATAGTCAGACCTAAAAACATAGAAGAAACATACAAACTGAGAAAGTTATATTTAGGAACATATATGTGTATATACACACATGTGTATACAAGAACAGTTAATGAAAAATGAGGTTATGAATTTGAAAGAGAGCACAGTAGATCAGATGGAAAACATTAGAAAGTAGAATAAAAGGTAAAGTGGTGTGATTATTGTATACTCTCAAAAATATTAAAAACTAATTTATATTAAATTCATTTATTTATTCACTTTACATCACAATATCTGCCCTCCCTTTCCTCCAAGTACTCCCTTATGCAGATGCTTCCTCCCTTCCACCCTTCTCCTATTCTTTGTGAAGTAGAAAGTCCCATCTGGCTGTTAGACACCCACACTTCAACTGCCACAGTCCACTCCCACCCACCCCACTGTACATCAAGTTGCTGAAGAACTAGGCACATTTTCTTCCACTGAGGTGAGATAAGGCATTTTGGGGAATGGGATCCACAGGTAGGTGGGCAGGCAACAGACCAGGGTTGTCACTGGATCCACGAGAAGACCAAGCTGCACATCTGCTACCTCTGCACAGGGAGCCTAGGTCCAGGCCATGCTCACTCTTTTGTTGGTGATTCAATCTCTGGGAACTCCTAAGGGTCCAGGTTAGTTGACTCTGTTGGTCTTCCTGTGGAGTTCCTATTCTCTTTAGGCCCCTCAGTCTTTCTCCCAAGTCTTCCATAAGATTCCTTTTGCCCCACCAAATTTTTGGCTATGGGTATCTCCATCTCTTTCTATTGGCTGCTGGGTGGAGCCTCTCAGAGGACAGGTTCCTCTCAGCAAGCATAACAATATATCATTAATAGTGTCAAGGATTGGTTCTTGCCCATGCGATGGGAAGGGTACAGTCATTGGTTGACCATAACTCCTCTCTCTGCTTTGTCATTGTCCCTGAACTTCTTGTAGGTAGGGCACATTTTGGGTTCAAGGTTTTCTGAGTGAGCTACTGCCCTTATCCCTCCATTGAGAGTCCTGACTGGCTAGAGGAAATGGCCACTTCTGGCTCTATATTCCCTACTATTCAGAGTCTTGCTAGAATTGCCCCCATATACCCATGGCGACTCTACCCATCCCAGGTCTCTGGCATGTTTTGGAGTTTGCTTCCCCGACCCCCACCACAACTCCTTTACCTTCTCTCTCCACTGCTCTCCCTAGACCTGATTCCTCCCCTATCTCTGCTCCACTCCTTGCCCCCTTTTCCACCTATTTCCCTTTCTCCATCATCCTCTGATATCTATTTTCCCCTTCTGAGAGAGATTCAACCATCCTTCCTTGGGCTCTTGTTATTTGCCTTCTTTGGGTCTGTTGATTACAATGTGCTTATTCTGTACTTTATGGCTAATATCCACTTACAATATCATTAATGCAAGTACTTTGGGGCTGTGTTACCTCACTAGGGATGATATTTTCTAGTTCCATCCATTTGCCTGCAAAATTCATGATGTCCATGTACTTAATGGCTAAGGAGTATTCCATTGTATGAATGAGTCACATTTTCTTCATCTATTCTTCAGTTGAAGACTTCACTTGAATGACATCTGAGTTGTTTCTGGTCTCTGGCTATTAAAAATAAGTCTGCTATGAATGTATTTGAGAATTTGTCCTTGTGGAATAGTGTAGCATGTTTTGGGTATATGCCCAGGACTAACATAGCTGGGCCTTGAGGTAGAACTACTACTAATTTTCTGAGAAATTGCCCAATTGGTTTCCAGAGAGGTTATAAAGTTTGCATTCTCACCAGCAGTGAAGGAGTATTCTCCTTGCCCCACAACTTCACCACCATATGATGTCCCTCAAGTTTTTGACATTAGACATTCTGTTGGGTATAAGGTAGAATCTCACAGTGGTTTTGATTTGCATTTCCATGATGACTAAAGACAGTGAACATTTCTTTACGTGCTTCTTAGCCATTCAATATTCCTCTGTTGTTAGCTTTGGACCCCATTTTTATTTGGGTCATTTGGTTTTTGGATTTCTCACTTCTTGAGTTCTTTATATGTTTTTGATATTAGTTCTCTGTCATAAGTAGGGTTGGTAAACATCTTTTGCCAATATATAGGCTGCCATTTTGTCCTATTGGCAGTGTCCTTTGTCTCACAGATTTGCAGTTCTATCTTCAAGTCTATCCCCTACTTTCTTCTCTATTAGATTTATGTTGAGTTCTTTCATCCACTTGAATTTTGTGCAGAGTAACAATTGGGGATCTATTTTTCTTCTACAAGCAGACAATTAGTAAGACCAAAACCTTTTGCTGAAGGTGATCTCTCTCTTTTTCTTTTTTTTCTTTTTTAATGTAAGGGTTTCAGTTTACAGTTTCCATTGCTGAAAAGAGACACCATGACCAAAGCAACTCTTATTACAAGGTCATTTAATTGGAGCTGGCTTACAGTTTCAGAGGTTCACTCCATAATCATCAAAGCAAGAACATGGCAGCATCTAGGCTGGCATGGTGCTGAAGGAGCTGAGGATTCTACATCTTCATCTGAAGACCCTTAGGAAAAGACTGGCTCCCATATGGTTAGGAGAAGTGTCTTGTTGTCCACCTCAACAGTGACACACTTTCTTCAACAAGGTCACAACTACTCCAACAACGCAACACCTGCAAATAGTGCCACTACCTGGGCTTCAAGTTACCACAAAGAGTTTGGGCTTCCTTGTCAAAAATCAAATGTCCATAGATATGTGGGTTTATTTCTGGGTCTTTCATTCAATTCCATTGATCAACCTGTCTGTTACTGTACCAAACCATGTTAATTACTATTGCTTTTAGTACAACTTTAAGTCAGTAATCTTTAACTGTTCAGGATTGTTTTAGCTGTCCTGGTTTTTTGTTTGTTGGTTTGTTTTGTTTTTCCATATGAAGTTGAGAAATGTTCTTTCTGGATTTGGAAAGAATTGTTTTAGAATGTTAATGGGGATTACATTGAATCTGTAAATTGCTTTTGGTAAGATGCCTATTTTCATTTTGTTAATCCTAATGATCCATAAGAACCAGAGCTCTTTATATCTTCTTTTATCTTCCTCAATTTCTTTCTCAGAGACTTGAATTTCTTGTCATATGGGTGTTATACTTACTTGGTAGAGTTACACAAACATAGTTTATATTATTTGTGACTATTGTGGAAGGTATTGTTTCTCTAGCTTCTTCCCCAGCCCATTTATCACATGTATAAAAGAGTGCTATTGATTTATTGAGTTAATTTTGTATGCAGCTACTTTGCTTAAGGTGTTTATCAGCTGTAGTTCTCTGGTAGAATATTTTGGGTCACTTATATATAGTATCAGACTTCCATGAATAGCAAAACTTTGACTTCTTCCTTTCTATTTTGTTTCTCCTTGATCTCCTTTAATTGTCTTGTTTCTCTATCTAGAACTTCATGTACTATATTGAAAAGATGGGGAGAGAGTGGATAGCCTTATCTTGTCCCTTAATTTAGTAGAATTGCTTTAAGTTTCTCTCTATTTAATATTGGCTATTGGCTTGCTGTATATTTCCCTTTATTATGTTTAGGTATTGACCTTTTATTACTGATATCTCCAAGACTTTTTTCATAGAAAGGTGTTGGATTTTGTCAAATGCTTTTTTAGCATCTAGTGATATGATAATATTTTCTTTAATTTTGTTTATATAGTGGGTTATATTGATGGATTTTCACATATTGAATCACCCTTGCATCCCTGGAATGAAGCCTACTTGATTATGGTTGAATAATGTCTTTAATTTATTCTGGGATTCAATGTGCTAGTATTTTATTGAGTATTTTCGCATCAGTGTTCATAAGGGAAATTCATCTGAAATTCTCTTTCTTTTTGAATCTTTGTGTAGTTTATGTATCAGTGTGACTGTGGACTCAGAATTAGTTTGACAATTTTCTTTCTGTTTCTATTTTGTGGAATAATTTAAAGAATATTCATATAAGCTCTTTTTTGAAAATATAGCAGAATTCTGTGCTAAGTCCATATGATTATGCAGGGGTGGGCATTTAATATCTGTTTCTATTTACTTAGGAGCTATATGTCTATTCAGATGGTTTACCTGATCTTGATATAGCTTTATTAATAGGTATCTACCTAGGAAATCATCCATAATATTTAGGTTATTTATTTAGATTTAGATTTTCCAATTTTGTGACCTATAGAATTTAGAAGTAAGAAATAATACCTTTTTGATTTTCCTTAGTGTCTTCTGTTGTGTCTCCTTTTTAATTTCTGATTTTGTTAATTTTGGTGCAGTCTCTCTGCTTTTTAGTTAGTTTAGCTAAGGTTTTATCTGTCTTGTTGATTTTCTCAAAGAACCAGCTCTTAGTTTTGTTGATTCTTTGAATTATTCTCTTCGTTTCTAACTGAATTCAGCCCTGAGTTTGATTATTTCCTACCATAAACTCCTCCTGAGTATGTTTGCTTCTTTCTCTCTATGACCTTTAGGACTTCAATTATCTTAGTGTGAGAAATCTCCAACTTCTTTACAAGGATACTTAGTACTATGAACTTTCTGCTTAGCACTGCTTACATATTGTCCCATAAGTTTTGGTATGCAATGTCTTTATTTTGATTAAATTCTATAAAGTCTTTAATTCCTTTCTTTGTTTCTTCTCTGACTCATGTTCGTTGAGTAGATAGTTATTCAGTTTCCATGAGTATGTAGGCTTCCTTGTGTTTCTTTTGTTGAAGTACAGCTTTAATCCTGGGTGATCTGATAAGATGCTTGGGGTTATTTCAGTCTTCTCGTATCTGCTGATGGTTGCTTTGTGACCAATTCTATGGTCATTTTTGGAAAAGGTTTTATGAGGTGCTGAGAAGAAGAGATATCTATTTGTGTTTGGGTGAAATTTCTATATATATATCTGTTAGGTCCATTTGAATCATAATCTTTCTTAGTTTTGTTACTTCTCTATTTCGTTTCTGTCTCCTTCACCTTTCCATTGGCGAGAGTGGATTTTTGAAGTGTTATTACTAATGTGTGAGGTTCAATGTGTGATTTAAGCTTTAGTAATGATTTTCTTAGGAGGTGATCTTGAATTCAGGACATAGATGAACAGAACTGAGATGTCCTTTTGGTGGATTTTGACTTAGAGCATGCAGTGTCCTTACCTATTTCTTTTTTTATTACTTTCAGCTGAAAGTATATTTTATTAGCTATTAGAGTTGCCATTCCAGGTTGTTTCTTAGGACCCATTTGCTTGGAAAACCTTTTTTCAGCCCTTTATCATCAGATGTTTATCTCTGTTGCTGAGATGTGTTTTTTGTGTCAGCTCTAAAACCATACAAGTAATGATATATAGACTTATCAGATTGTATATAAGAACATTTGTCTATATACACATACACATACACATATGTATATAAGAAAAATTAATAAAAATGAAGTTATGAATTTGAAAGAGAGAAAAGAAGGTCAGACGGGAAGAATTGAATAGAGTTAAGAAAACCACTATACAAACAAACTCAAAGAAAAAAATTCACATGATCATCTCATTAGATGCTGAGAAAGCATTTGATAAAATTCAACACCTCTTCATGGTACAAAGTTTTGGAAAGATCGGGAATCCAAGACCCATACCTAAACATAATAAAAACAATATACAGCAAACCTGTAGCCAACATCAAGCTTAATGGCGAGAAATTTGAAGCAATCCCATTAAAATCAAGGACTAGATAAGGCTGTCTATTGTCTTCCTACCTATTCAATGTAGAACTTGACATCCTAGAGAGAGCAATTAAATAACAAAAGAAGTCAAAGGGATACAAATTAGAAAAGAAGTCAAAATGTCACTATTTGCAGATGATATGACAGTATATTTAAGTGACCCCAAATATTCTACCAGAGAACTCCTACAACTGATAAACAACTTCAGGAAAGTGTCTGGATATAAAATTAACTCCAACATATCAAAAGAAAGCCTTTCTCTACTCAAAGGAGAAACAGGCTGAGAAAGAAATTAAGGAAACAGAATCCTTCACAATAGTCATAAATATTATAAAATGTCTTGGTGTGACTCTAACCAATAAAGTGACAGATTTGTATGACAAGAAATTCAAATCTCTGAAAAAAAGAAATTGAAGAAGATTTCAGAAGATGGAAAGATCTTGCAGCTCAAGGATTGGAAATATATATATATATATATAAAATAGCCATCTTGCTGAAAGCAATCTACAGATTGAGTGCAATCCTCATCAAATTCCAACTCAATTCTTCATAGAGTTACAATGAGAAATTCATGTGGAATAACAACAACAACAAAAAAGCAAAAACTATTCTCAAAAAAAAAAAATAACTTCTGGGGGAGTCACCATGCCTGACCTCAAAATGTACTACAGAGCAATAGTGATAAAAACTTCATGATATTGGTACACAGACAGGCAGGAAGATCAATGGAATAGAATTGAAGACCCAGAAATGGGCCCACACACCTATGGTTACTTGATCTTTGACAAAGGTTCCAAAAGCATCCAGTGGAAAAAAAAGACAGCATTATCAACAAATGGTGCTGATTCAACTGGAGGTTAGCATGTAGAAGTATGCAAATTGATCCATTCATATCTCCTTTTATAAAGCTCATGTCCAAGTAGAACAAGAGCCTCCACATAAAACCAGACACATTGAAACTAAAAGAAGAGAAAGTGGGAAAGAATGGCAAATACATGGATATGGGGGAAAGTTCCTGAACAGAATACCAATGGCTTATGCTCTAAGATCAAAAACTTACAAGTGGGACCTCATAAAGTTGCAAAGGACACTGTCAATAGGACAAAACAGCAGCAAAAGAATTGGGAAAAGATCTTTACCAATCCTACATATGATAGAGGGCTAATATCCAATATACAAAGAACTCAAGAAATTAAACTCCAGACAATCAAATAACCCTATTAAAATGGTCTATTGAACTAAACAAAGAATTCTCAACTGAAGAAACCCTCAGGTGACAGCAGATGCTGGTGAGGATGTGGAGAAAGAGGAACACTCCTCCATTGTTGGTGGGATTGCAAGCTGGTACAAGCACTCTGGAAATCAGTGTAGTGGTTCCTCAGAAAATTGGATCATAGTATTACCTGATGATCCAGCTATACCACTCCTGAGCATATACCCAAAAGATGCTCCAACATTGAACAAGGACACATGCTCAACTATGTTCACAGCAGCCCTATTTATAATAGCCAAAGCTGGAAAGAACCAAGGTATACTTCAACAGAGGAAAGTATACATAAATTGTGGTACATTTACATAATGGAGTACTACTCAGCTATTAAAAACAATGAATTTATAATTGTCTTTCCAATATTTATTAGATATTTTCTTCATTTACATTTCAAATATTATCCTGAAAGTCCCCTATACTCTCCCCCATCCCCTGCCCTGCTCCTCTACCCACCCACTCCCACATCTTGGCCCTGGCATTCCCCTGTACTGGGACATATAAAGTTTGCATGACCAATTATGGCCAACTAGGCCATCTTCTGCTACATATGCAGCTAGAGACATGAGCTCTGAGGGTATTAGTTAGTTCATATTGTTCTTCCACCTATAGGGTTGGAGACCCCTTCAGCTCCTTGGGTACTTTCTCTAGCTCCTCCCTTGGGAACACTGTGTTCCATCTACTAGCTGAGTGTGAGCGTCTACTTCTGTGTTTGCCAGGCACTGGCATAGCCTCACACAGGACAGCTATATCAGGGCCCTTTCAGCAATAACTTGCTGGCATATACAATAGTGTCTGCTTTTGGTGGCTGATTATGGGATGGATCCCCGGATGCAGCAGTCACTGGATGGTCCATCCTTTTGTTTCAGCTCTACACTTGATCTCTGTAACTCCTTCAATGTGTGCTTTGTTCCTAATTCTAAGAAGGGGCAAAGTGTCCACACTTTGATCTTCATTCTTTTTGAGTTTCATATGTTTAGCCAGTTGTATTTTGGGGCAAATGGATGGAATTATTAAATATCATCCTGAGTGAGGTAACCCAATCACAAAAGAACATACTTGGTATGCACTCACTTATAAGTGGATATTAGCCCAAAAGCTCAGATACAATTCACGGACCACATGAAGCTCAAGAAGAAGGAATATCAAATTGTGGATACTTTGGTCTTTCTTAGAAGTAACAAAATACTCAAAGTAGCAAATATGGAGGCCAAGTGTGGAACAGGGACAGGAGGAAATGTCATCCAGAGAATGCCCCACCTGGGGATCTAGCCATATACAGTCTCCAAATGCAGACACTATTGTGGATGCCAAAAAGTGCATGCTGACAGGAGCCTGACATAGCTGTTTCCTGAGAGACTCTGCCAGAGCATGAAAGATACAGAGGCAGGTGTTCGTAGCCAATCATTGAACTGATCATGGGGTTTTCAATAGAGTAGTTAGAGAAAGCACTGAAGGAGCTGAAGGGGTTTACAACCCCCTAGGAAGAACCACAATATCAACCAACCAGAGCTTTCAGGGTCTAAAATGAAGGGACCTATGGCTCCAGCTGTATATGTAGTAGAGGATGTTCTTGTCAGGAACCAATGAGAGAAGAGGCCCTTGGTCCTGTGAAGGCTCTATGTCCCTATGTAAGGCCATTCCAGGTAGGGTAGGTCACACCCCCATAGAAGCAGGAGGAGGAAGGATGGGATAGGAGATTTGGGGAGGGGAATAAGGAAAGGAAATAACGTTTGAAATGTAAATACATAAAATATACAATAAAATGCAAAAAATTATCAGGACAGAAATCTTTTTTTTTATTTCACTCCAGAATTCTGAAGAAAAAAATAAAGAAAAAGAAAAAATGGCAAATGATAGATTATCTTATCCTTTCAAAAAATACAATAAATAATTTTTTGGGTTTTTTTGTTTTTTGTTTTTGTTTTTGTTTTTCTTTTTTGGTTTTTCGAGACAGGGTTTCCCTCTATAGCCCTGGCTGTCCTGGTAAATAATTTTCAAAATTACATAAAACTCCCAAGTGTATAAATACTCTCTCTGACCTATCCATTCTGTGTTATGATGGCAACTGTACAGCCTACATTCTCACTTCTTTTATTGGTACCCTTCATATCAGCCTCCATCTGTTTTCAAACCTGCTGATGTTTGCTCAAAGGAATCCTGAAGTCTACCCTTCCCTTTTCTCGTTCATCACTGTATGTGTGCAGAGCTGACATGTTCTGGAATGCTGTCCTTGTGTCCTTTCCTTGACCTGCTATTATTGTAAAGGTGATATCCTACAAAATCCTAGCTTCAATTGTCTTTTAAAGAAAATGAAAGTTCCTAACGTGTTTCTTCAATCCACCCCTCACTCTTGAATTCTAAATCAATAATCAAATTGTTTCCTTAACATTGAAAGACTGAGGACATCATTAACCAATTCAAAACTGAACTAATTATCTCCTCCCTTATCTTTTACTGCCATAATCCCGTAACTTAGTAAATGTCACTATGATTCTGTCTGTTTAATCAGACCAAAGTAACCAAAGTATTGGAACACATAGCATAATTCCCTTCTTTTTATTTATAACCGCAAAAACTACATTCTCAGCTTACTTTCTAAACATATTGAGAATCCAGTAGTTCTATAATTATTCCCATTATCATTTTCACACAATTAGTAAAGACTGATATCCATATATGATAGTAATCTTGTGCCTACATCTACCATTAGCATATATGGGAAATGAGACAAACATAACTTTGAAACATAACTGAAATCTAGTATTTTCTAAATAGAGCAGGAATCTTCAAGTTCCTGTGAAAGACAAATCCTAAAACTAAGTTTCACTGAATGCTATTCCCTTGGCTGTGTTCTATATTCGTTGTGTGTATTAATTCACTTTATCATCAAAATAGCCTTTGGGAACAGGTAATATTAACACATTTTACAGATAAGACACTAAGGCAAAAAGGTTAAGTAACTTTCCCCAAATCCCAGAGGCAATAAGATATGTGATATGAATCTGAAGCATGACTCTGTATGCTCCTGATTCTTAACCAGTATTAACACTGTAAACTTGGTGTTCTTTGCAAAATGAATTACAAGGTCTTAAAATCATAAAATTATAACAATGAGTATATATGAAAGTGGTATAGGCATAGAGATGTCATGATGTATGACTCCTGATGTACACCTCTGTACTATAAGCCTCTCCATTCAGTTTGTAAATATGATGAGTTAGTCACTTCTGTGATTAGATTATACTGCTTGAATGAGTTGACCTTACAAGCAAAAATTATCTTCAGTGGAACTGACCTAATTAAGAGAATCTTCCTCTTGGAGAAAAGAATTAAAAGTTAAAAATGGGTATTGAATGAGCAGCAAGTCTAATTTCTGTATGTCAGGAGAGAGGCTCACCCAGAATCACCATCTTAGAAATGAGAATGACTCTCTGGGAACACATTTAACAAGAATTGAATATTGTCTCCAGTCAGGGTTCTTTTGGATAAGTACCCTGAGCTTCATATTAAAATTTAGCTACCCTAACAACTAGACAAAAAAAAAAAATCTAGTTACTTGGTACCTAGATCAATGACAAGCAGAACAGGTAGAACATTAATTGTCGTTTTCAGAAGCCACTATAATTGTAGTAATTTATTCCTTAGTGATAGAAAACTAGTACAGCAACTGTCTCAGCTAGATCAATAAATATAATTCAGTTAAATTAGGGATAATTCTTATTTGGTTTATGATTGCCAAAATACAATCTTGCTAGAAGAGATAAATCTAAAACAAAATGCTAGAAAGATATTTTTCAAAGTATGCAAGAATAAATAATTTGCCAAAGAAAAGTGGAAACATTAACATTAATGAAGTAAATGGGAAACTTTGTAAAGTTAACAAAAATTGTTTATATCCAAGATAGAATTAAAATCTGCAGTATGTGTCAAGGTTATGAGGTAAGGAATATCCAAATAGCTCTGGCAAATCAATATGTTAGATAACATATGTGAAAGTCCTAGCAGAAGAGATTACCTACCTGTCTTAAGTGGAGTCTCTATTGCTGTAATGAAACACTATGACAAAAAAAGCAAGCTGGCTTTAAGGGGCTTATGTTTTCATATCACTGTCCATCATCAAAGGAAATCAGGACAGGAACTCCAACGGGGCAGGAACCTGGAGGAAGAGGCTGATGCAGAGGCCTTGGAGCTGTGCTGTCTATTTTCTTGTTTCTCATGGCCTGCTCAGCCTCCTTTCTTATAGAATCTAGAACCACAAGCCTAGAGGTGTCTCCACCTACAATAGGCTGGACCTTCTCCTGTCTGTAACTAATCAAGAAAATACTCTATGGGTTTACTTGCCTACAGTCCCGTCTTATAGGTGCCTTTTCTTAATTGACAATTCCTCTGCTCAAATGACTCCAGCTTGTGCCAAATTGCACAAAGAGGAGAGGAAAGATAAAACCAACATCTCTGTTTCCCCTGCGACATATTCTTCATCCTTAGACATGATGTCAACACTCAAGTCTTGGTCAGTATTTACACCATTGCAATCCTATTTCATTATTTTTAATCATTCAGATAACAAATTGTGGACTTTTTTATTTCTTTCTCCCTTATTCCCAAACTCCCATCCCTAGTTCTGATTCTCTGAAAGTTCTCTGATTCTCTGAAAAACCCTGGTTAATAAAAACAGCAACACACATTAACTTTTATGTCATAAATGCCTGAGTACTTTATAAAAAATAAATTATGTTGAGCATCAAAGATTCAACCAGACACTTTGGAGATTAATTTTTAAAATGTTCATATTTATGATATGTCAAATTTGCATTGTAAACTATTTAAAGTATTGATGAAAGAATTTTGAATCCCAACATAAATACAAATGGTGAGATGCATTATTTTCATAATTTATTAAGAAAAAGCTTGAAGATGTTAGCAAAGAATGAAGGGATTCAAAATTGGGCTTTTCAGAAGCCTAATAATCTCTTTATTATTTATGAACTAAGACCTAATTTTATCAGCTAGATAATGTGACTACATCTTCATCATTGTTGGGAATAAATGCAAAGCTTTTAAACATTGACTATCTTACTATTTGGGCATTAACCTCATTTCTTCTCCTACAGGTAGCATGGTGCCTGGTATATATAGTACCAGCCAGAAAACTTATTAATTCCATTTTAAATAATCAAGATACTATTCATAGAAGAAGTTTTCATTAGGATGTCAAAGAGAGGCCATATATCTGCCTAACATCTGAAAACATAAACATCGATATTACTAAATGTCCATGAGCTTTCATTGGCGGAGATGTATGTTGGTGATAGAGCCCTTGCCTTGCTCTAGATTCAATCTTAAGCACCAAGAAAGAAGACTGATTCTATTTCTAACAGTTTATCTCTAGTCCAGAAATATTTAATTATTATATTAAAGAGAATCTTTAAACTTTACATATATTATCCACATATTTGTCATCAAGTAATAACATGCGATCTTCAATAAAAGAGTAATACTTACTTCCAGGCATATGAAGCTGAGCCTATAAAATGGTACATGAATATACTTTATGAAATTAGCACTCATTGTTAAGATAGTAGAAGTTTAAATCCACAATGTTTTCTTTGAGCTTAATATGGAGTCAATATAATCAGTAAGCATGTGATGTTTTTAACAATGAGATTAGAGTTTTCCTATGTATGATGAATGTCATGTGCCAGGAAATTTCTAATAAATATGAACAAAGAAAGCCATTATAAATTTATCAGAAATACAAACAATGCCAGACTGAGGTGGCAGCCGATCCTTAAACTCACAGGCTGACATGCTTTTCTGATTTTATCTCTCAAATTAAAAGAAAGACAAGAGAAATGAATAGTTATGAATGAATTAATAAAGACTGTAACAATTCACCTAAGCAATAACAACTCTTCCCAGTATGCTTCTGTTCTCTGGTCATAACTACCAGCTACAGCTTATTTCCTCTATAAATAACGGTTCTCGTTAGACCTTTCCATCTAAACAATAACCTCCAGGAAATGATTCACAGATTATATTTTTGATTCATTGTGACAGATCTATGCCCTATGTCTATTCTTAACTCTCACAGGGGAAACTCCTAAATTGTTCTGGTTGGATGGTCTCTGGGCAAAAAGGAAGAACAAATCCAGTGTATATAATTGTGGCTTAAAACAACACAGAAAAAGATGGACCCTGCATCTCTTCCTATGCAAATATACCCATTTAAATAAAGTATAATTATCCTTTGAAAGCTTCCAATATAAGACTACAATTGTTGGAGAAAAATGGAGCCAAATATTTATAAATTTGCATTTAACTTTTTAAGAAATTTGTCTAATTGTGATTCAATCTTACTAAAGAGATTTGAAAGATGTTCATGTGTAATTTTATTTAATCACCTTCACTTCTATGTCTTTATTATTCTTTGTCTTTACACATTTTCCAAGAAACAACTGATGTTAGTGAAATGGAAACTTTTCAAAAGCAAATCATTAAAATGGAGCATTAGTGATGGTGAGAGTCAAGCGAGCCATTCAGTCCCAGCAAAAGGTTTATGTACCACAATTTCACAGCTCTAATTTTTATGAGGAGATAGGAAGTATACATTAGAATATAAATTCAGTCTTGATTTTTATGCACATTGTGTTCCCTAATTATAACAATCTAATTTATAAACAATACTTTCCACAGTTCTGAAAGAGAAATTATTGTGAAACAGAATACAGCTTTAATTACACCTAGTTCTGATACAGTGAGCACTCCAACATTTCTGTCATCTTTGAAATGGTAACAGAATGAAAAAAAGTTTTTTGAAATATGAGCATGAAGGTAATGAGATCAATAAATGTCAGCTAGAAAAAGTAATCACAGCTCCTGAGACTCACTGACCTTTCAACAAATTCCAGAAATAATAGAGTAGCTTAGGGTGAAGAATTCTTTAACAATGAGAAACTGATACAATTATAAGAATAAAGGAAAGCAGAGATTGCCCTATGACATCAAAAACATTCCCTATAAAGGTAATTTTGACACAATAATTTATTCCCTTGATTTTTCTTCTAAGGTCACCACCAACATAGATCACAAATCTTTAGTCTTTATAGAGACAAAAATTCCACAGGAGCCTCCCGAGTATTGGTGCCTGCTTTGTAAACCTTTGGATTTCTTCTAATGTTTATCATATAAAAGCAATTTGATAATACAATTGGTTCATTGAAATACCTAAGCTGAAAAATATTCTTTTCTTGGTACTTGTAAAATCCTCTATGAGTATCAGATTATGATTTGAAAAGGCTCAATTTAAACAAGTATCTTAAGGAAAATTTAATTAGTTTTTTTTTTAATTAACAAACAAAGTAATTCATTATGGCATTTTTATTGTTAGCTCTTTGAAAATTTCATATCTGAATATAATTGTTACTTTCTCCCCAGAGCCTCTTTTGTTTCCCTGCAAATGATTTCCCTCAACCCTACCTGGTTTGTTTTCATTACTTTTAGTTTTGTTCTGTGAATAAACATACATGCATTACAATTTAGGAACTACATATAAACAAAAGCACGAAGTGTTTTCCATTCAGAATGTGTTACATCACTTAATTTAACTTCCAGATCTATCTATTTTCATACAAATTCCATTTTTCCTTTATGTCAATACAAATTTAATCAATTTATTTAACCAGGGTCACTTGTGTGATCAGTGTACTGAGACTATTCATTGAAACCTTGTGGGTTTATTAATTGGTACACAACTGAAGTCAACTACTCTCCCTGAGTCTATCCATATGAAACAATGAATCAATAAAGCTGCCTTCTTCTCTTTCTCCATCCTTGCTTAAATGTTGGTCAATGTTATATTGTATTCTTTTTTTGTGGGTGCAACAAAATTTATTGATGAAATTCAAGAGAGTAGTTAGGGATCCCTAGCCCCCTCCTGTTATTATGGGGGTCTGGGATAGAAATTGTGAGTAAGATGCTCAGTGTTGGGACAGAAACTCCTTAGCAACCTAGGGCCTCTCTCTTGCTCTCAGTGTCCTTGCTGGAGTCTGTGGTCCAGGGTTTCTTATTCCTTGTGGCCATGTAGGAGATGAGGTTCATCACCCTGTTTCTGTAGCCTTATTCATTGTCATACCAGAAAAAGAGCTTTACAAAGTTGTCATTGAGAACAATGCCATCCCCAGCATCAAAGGTGGCAGAGTAGGAGTTGCTGTTGAAGTAGCAGGAGACAACTTGGTCCTGAGCTTAGCCCAGGATGCCCTTTAATGGGCCCTTGGATGCCTGCTTCACCACCTTCTTGATGTCATCATACTTGGCAGATTTCTCCAGGAAGCATGTCAGATCCACAATGAATATATTGGGAATAGGAACATGGAAGGCCATGCCAGTGAGCTTCCCATTCAACTCCGGAATGACCTTGCCCACAGTCTTGGCAGTGGATTCAGGGATGATGTTCTGGGCAGCCACATGGCTATCATGCAACAGCTTTCAAAAGGGGCCATCCACAATCTTCTGAATGGCAGTGATAGCATGGAATGTAGTCATGAGCCCCTCCACGATGCCAAATTTGTCATGGATGACTTTAGCCAGGGGAGCTAAGCAATTGCTGGTATATGATGCATTGCTGACAATCTCGAGTGAGTCGTCATATTTCTCGTGGTTCACACCCATCACAAACATGGGGGCATTGGCAGAAGGGACAAAGATAATGACCCTTTTGGCCCTATCCTTCAAGTGGGGCCTGGCCTTCTCCATGGTGGTAAAGTCACCAGTATACTCTATGATATACTCAGTTCCAGCATCAGCCCATTTGATGTTAACAGGATCTCGCTCCTGGAATTTGGTGATGGGCTTCTTGTTGATGACAAGTTTCCCATTCTCAATTTTGACTGTACCATTGAATTTGTCATGGGTGGAGTCATACTGGAACTGATGGCAACAATCTTCACTTTGTCAAGTACAGAGCAGAAGGGAACCCTGGTAACCAGGTGTCCAATATGGCCAAATCCGTTCACACCCACCTTCACCATCTTGTCTACTGGACAAGGCTGGCACTGAAGAAGAAGATACAGCTGTCTGTGGAACAGGGAGGGACAGAAAACTATATTATATTCTTATTTGTCCCCATCCCTCAGTCCCCTTCCCAAGCCTCCTCCAACACCCTAACTACATCCTTTATTCTCCAAGTATTCCTCATTTTGTTTTTGTGTTATGTATATTTTCTTAGCCTCTTATTTTTCCCCTTTAAGATCTTAACTTCCTATTTTTAGTCTAGTTTCTAGTTTCATGACCCACACGCCAGTACATTTGCATGAACATACACACTAAAATTTTAGCTTCAAAAAATAGACAAAAGCATCAATGATTTTTCATTCAGAATGTTACATTACTTATATTAAGTTCCAGATCTATCCATTTTTCCTACAAATTTCACAATTTCATTTTTCTTCCTCCATATGCAAAAGTCCATTTGTGTTTATGAATAGCATTTTTAATATATTCATCAGAGGATAGACATCTAATCTAGTCTACCTTCTGTGGTAAGACTTACAATGCTTTGCGAACATACCTAGAGTTGATACAGTATAGCATTAGATAGTACTTTCTCTTCAGATTGTGGAGAAACTCCATACTCATTTCCAGAATGGCTCTAACAATTAAGGATCCATCATCAGTGAATGGGGGCTCTGTTTCTCTACACTGTTGAAAGCATTGTTTTTGCTTGTTTTGATGCTCTCCATTATGATTGATATCATATGGAATCTCAAGTAGTTCTAATTTATATTTTTCTGATAAATAAGGATGTCTGACACTTTTAAGAATATTTACTGATCACTGTAAAGCCCAAGTCTAATTAATATATCTACCATACAAGTCCCACAGGACCTCAGCTGGGGGAATCATTGTATAAGAAGTGGCAAAAATGTTGAAAGAATCAGAGGATCTGGGTTTTCTGTTGAAGTTGCTTCTCTTGGGAAAGCCAAAACTACACCCATGAAGTCTCTACAACACAGGTGCCTTCAGTAAGAGCTGAACCTGGACAGAAATAGTCATAATAATGCGGGCGAGGAAAAGCCCAGAAGACCTCAAGCCTATAGCAAGAACTACAGACAGTGAAAGGATGTTGAGAGTTGGAGAAAGTTTTCTTCAGGGAAGAAGACACCAATTGGTTATTGAATACTAATAGTCAGCCTGAAAATATACACATAAGTAGCATTTTACAGACTAAGCATGGGGAACTTAATTTTAGAAATATATATGTATATACATATGCTTACATGTATGTAACTACAATTAATGAATAAAAGAAGCTATAATTTTGAAAAAAGTATGGAAGGAAAAAGGGAAAGGGAAATTATTTAATTGCATCATACAAAGAAATAATTAAAATATATATTTATTTGTCACTTGTATTTCTTCTATTTCTTCATTTGAGAACTTGCTGTTCCTTTGTTGAAACACCCTGGGTATCCCCCCCTCTGTGTGTGTGTGTGTGTGTGTGTGTGTGTGTGTGTGTGTGTGTGTGTGTGTGTATACTTTTTTGCTGGTCCCTTTGAATTCCTGATCTTAAATAGAGGGGAAAAGGAAAACATGATCAGGTATGGGGGTTACAGCAGAGAAGCCAAAAGGGACAGGAGAATGAATGGAAATAAACAACCTCGGTGAGTGGGAGGCAGGCAGACCCTCTAAAAATACCAGAAACCCAGGAGATGAAAGAATCTCAGGACTCAATAGGGCTGACCTTAGCCAAAATGCCCAACATCGGGGATAGGTACCTTGAAGACTCCACCCCCAAGAGATAGACATTGTTTCAAGCAGAGGTTGAGGTTACTAATCCACAGTCAAGATTTATGACCCAAAATTGTTCCTGTTTAAAAGAACTGCAAAGTCAAAAACATGGAGAAGAGATTGAAGGAAAGAAGGTCCAAAGACAGGCACAACTTGGGATTTTTCTCATTGAGATGTGGGAAGCACCAAGGCCTGACACTATTACTGATGCTATGATGTGCTTACAAGTGGGAGACTGGCATGGCTGTCCTTTGAGAGGACCTACCAGCAGCTGACTGATACAGAAGCAAATACATACACCTAACCATTGGACTGAAGTTAGGGAGCCCCGTAGTTAAATTAGGGGAAGAACTGAAGAAGCTGAAGGGGAGGGCAAGCCAAAAGGAAGACCAACAGTCTCAAATAACCCAGTCCCCAGAGAGCTCCAAGAGATTGATGCACTAAACAAAAGTATACACATGCCAGTCTGAGGCCCCTGGCACATATATAGCAGAGGTCTGATTGGTCTGGCCTCAGTAGGAGAAGATGTGCTTAGGCCCCAGGGAAAGGGGAGGCAAGTGGGGAGGAAGAATGGTATGAGGATCGGGGAGGGGCAGTGACAGAAAAAAAATCTTATTATTGAAAATTTCAATCCTATCCTCATTTATACTTAAGTTTTCATTAGCATTTTAATATCATTTCTTAATATGTATGTCCTTACTATTTTATTCACCTGTATATTCTGTGAAGGATTTTTAGATGCCAGCCAGAAGTTTATTCGTAACCCCTTTAAGCTTATTCAGTTAGTTCATTTCTTTTTAAACTTTCTGTAATTATTAGGTCATGCTTATAATTATTCTTTTAAATCATGCGTACTGAGGCTCATCTAGGCAATTCTCAGAAAGAACATTTCTACAAGTTCTGTAGTCTTTGATAGGGGATGATACTGTCTTAGCCTTTTGCACTGTGTTTTGATATCGGCACCTGAACATGTGGATTAATTTCCCTGGTTTGTGTATGGTATGCCCTATCACTGTTGAGTGGAAGCTTGGTTCTATTTTTGCTGTTGTCAAAACTTAATTTCAAATCAGGTGGAAAGAGTTTATATGTCATTCTTTTGGATGGTTAGTGATTTTTATTAGAGAGACTGAGGGGACTCCAACTCAGTCATACTCTGTTGCAGAGGTCTTTGTGGATGGTGTGAGATTATCTGGATGAAGGTTAAGAAAGCTCCACGGTGCAATACTCAGCTAGGTCTGGACATGGATGGGTGATGTGGGGCAGGACACTGGGAAGACTCACCAAGTAAACAGACAAATTTGGCTCATGACTGGGCCTGTGTGTCAAGTGGTTTATGGGTCATTGACAGAAGACAGACTTACTGAAAGAATAAACTTCATGCAATACAACCTTTACCTGTGCCAACTGTTGTGGGACAAACGTACCAGAGAGAGAGCAAGAACTTTTGGGGAAAGGGAAGAATACATACAAAATCTAAATCTATCATGGACTTAAAACTGGAAGCTCAAATCCCTTCTGAATGTTTCTACAGTCACATGTACTACTTAGAGTTGTCCTTATTTTTGTTGTTGTTGTTGTTGGATGTGTTCTTTCAAGAGTCAGGTGAATAGATGGACAGTCTATAAGCTGAACCATGCCTAACATTTCCAAAGTTCTCAAATATCTAATACCATAATTCTGAATGTCTGTGCTTCATCTGAACCTAATTCTATAATTTGTTCAGATGAAAAGACTATTGGTTGCTTTTTGAAATCTTAGTAAAATTGTTGACATCAACTAGTTCCCTTTTAAGTCTTGAAGCTTTTAAAATTAATACCTTTTCCCTGCTACTCATTTCAGACCTTGTAAAGACATTACCATTTTGAAAGTGTGACTCACAGATTTATCTAATATTTTGTAGATTTAAAAAATATGTAATGTCATAATGTAAAGTTTTATAGCATCATTACCTTATGTTTAAATCCGAAATATTTCATGATAATTAAAAATTTCCTGACATTCCCCAGAAATAAAACCACACAATTATCAACACTTGATCTTTGACAAAGAAGCCAAAAATATACAATGAAAACAAGAAAGCATCTTCAATAAATGCTGCTGGTCTGTCAGTAGGTATGTAGAAAAATTAAAATAGATCTAGATTTGTGACATCACACAAAGTTCAAGTTCAAGTGAATCAAGGACCACAACATAAAACCAGATACACTGAATCCAATATAACAGAAAGTGGAAAAGAGCCTCAAACTCCTTGGTAAGGGGAGGGGAGGGATTTCCTAAATAGAACTCCAATGGCTCAGGCTCTAAGATCAAGAATAGATAAATGGGGCCTCATGAAAATAAAAAGGTTCTGTAACCAAAGGACATAGTCAATAAGACAAACTGGCAACCTACAAGTTGGGGGAAAAATTTTACTAACTACACATCTGAAAGAGGGCTAATATCCATATATATATATATATATATATATATATATATATATATATATATATATATATATATGTGTGTGTGTGTGTGTGTGTGTGTGTGTGTGTGTGTGTGTGTGTGTGTGTGTGTATGTGTGTATATATATATATATACACACTATTATATTTTTATATTATTATATTATATATTTCAATATATATATATATATATATATATATATATATATATATATATATATATACTGAAGTAGCTAACCTCCCAAAATGAAACAAACCAATCAAAAATGGGGTATAGAATTAAACAGAATATTCACAACAACAAAAAACCTCCAAGAGCTGAGAAGCACTTAAAGGAATTTTCAAAGTCCTAGTGATAAGGGAAATGCAAATCAAAATGAACCTGAGATTCCACCTTATACCAATCAAAATGGCTAAGATAAAAAATTCAGGTGACAGTACATGTTGGTGAGGATGTGGTAAAAGAGGAATACTCCTCCACTGTTCGTGGGATTGCAAATTGTTGCAATTCTGGAAATCAATCTGGAGGTTCCTCAGAAAATTGGAAATAGATCTACCTGAAGACACGGCTATATACCTAAAAAATACCACACCATGCCAGAGGGGCACATGTTCCACTATGTTTATAGCTGCCTTAATTGTGATTCTCAGAAGCTGGAAACATCCCAGATGTCTCACAACAGAAGAATGGATACAGGCACAAACATATCTTAATGAAATAAAAGCTAAAAATAACAAACCTCAGGGTCATATCACTTACCCTTCACTAATCCTATTTCCATATGGGTCAAGGAACAGAGACAATAAAAATATAATAGAAGAGAAAGTACAGAATAATCTTGAACTCATAGGCACAAGAAAAGACTTTCTGAACAGGCTTTAAATAGCATGGACATTAAGAATGATTAAAGGCCTGGCGTGGTGGCACACTCCTTTAATCCCAGCACTGGGGAGGCAGATGCAGGCAAATTTCTGAGTTCAAGGCCAGCCTGGGGAAAAGTGGGCAGCCTTGTCATGTCCCTGATTTTAGTGGGATTGCTTCCAGCTTCTCTCCACTTAGTTTGATGTTGGCTACTTGTTTGCTGTAGATTGCTTTTATTATGTTTAGGTATGGGCCTTGAATTCCTGAACTTTCCAATACTTTAATCACGAAGGAGAGTTGGATTTTTTTCAAATGATTTCTCAGCATCTACTGAGATGATCATGTGGTTTTTGTCTTTGAGTTTGTTTATATAGTGGATTACATTGATGGATTTCCATATATTAAACCATCCTTGCATCGCTGGGATGAAGCCTACTTGATCATGATGGATGATTGTTTTGATGTGTTCTTGGATTCAGTTTGCAAGGATTTTATTGAGTATTTTTGCATCGATGTTCATAAGGGAAAATTGTTTGAAGTTCTTTTTATTTGTTGGGTCCTTGTGTGGCTTAGGTATCAGAGTAATTCAGGTGATAGTAGATATTGGCAAGGATGTTGAAAAAGAGGAACACTCTTCCATTGCTGGTGGAATTGCAATCTGGTACAACCACTCTGGAAATCAGTCTGATGGATCCTTAGAAAATTGGACATAGTACTACCGGAGTATTCAGCAATACCTTTCCAGGACACATATCCAGAAGATATTCCAACTGGTAATATGAACACATGCTCCACTATGCTCATAGAAGCCTTATTGATAATAGCCAGAAGCTGGAAAAAAACCCAGATGTCCCTCAACAGAGGAATGGATACAGAAAATGTGGTACATTTACACAAGGGAGTACTAGTCAGCTATTAAAAACAATGAATTTATGAAATTCTTAGGCAAATGGATGTATCTGGATGATATCATCCTGAGTGAGGTAATCCAATAACAAAAGAACTCACTTGCTATGCACTCATTGATAAGTGGATATTAGCCCAGAAACTTAGAATACCCAAGATACAATTTGCAAAACACATGAAACTCAAGAAGAAGGAATACCAAAGTGTAGATACTTCGTTCCTTCTTAGAATGAGGAACAGAAACCCATGTAAGGACTTACAGAGACAAAGTTTGAAGCTGAGACGGAAGGAAAGAGTATGCAGAGACTGCCCCATCTGGGGATCGATAACATAATCAACCACCAAACACAGACACTATTGCATACGCCAGCAAGATTTTGCTGACATGACCCTGATATAGCTCTCTCTTGTGAGGCTGTGCCAGTGCCTGGCAAATACAGAAGTGGATGTTCACAGTCATCTATTGGATGGAACACAGGGCCCCCAATGGAGGAGCTAGAGAAAGTACTCAAGGAGCTAAAGGGGTCTGTAATCCTATAGGAGAAACAGCAATATGAACTAACCAGTACCTCCTGAGCTCCTGTCTGTAGGTGCATATGTAGCAGAAGATGGCCTAATTGGCCATCATTGTGAGGAGAGGCCCTTGGTCTTACAAATATTGTATCCTCCAATACAGGGGAACTCCAGAGCCAGGAATCAGAGAGGATGTGTTGGGGAGCAGGGCAGGGGGAGGGTATAGGGGTCTTCGGGATAGCATTTGAAATGAAAAGGAAGAAAATATCTAATAAAAAAGAATAATTAATAAATGGAGCTTCATAAAGCTAAAGAACTTTCTATGCAGCCAAGGACACCATCAATAACAACTATGAAATCCAGAAGAGTTTGTAGAAATTCACTCTAAGGATTATTAAATTTGTTTGTTTGTTTGTTTCTTTTTCTTTGGGTTTTTTTATTAGAGTATCTGTCATTATTTTTTTTTCAAGAATCAGGTCTAAAACTCAATAAAATTTTTTGTACCTTAACTTCTTCTTTGCCAATTTGTTATCCCCTTGATATCCTTTTGTTGTCTTATTTGTCTAGCTAGAACTTTGAGTACTCTATTGAAAATATACTGGCTATTGGTTTGATGTAAATTGCTTTTGTTATGTTTAGGTATGAGCCTTGAATTCCCAATCTTCCCAATACTTTTAACATGAATGGGTTTTGTATTTTGTCAAATGCTTTCTCAGCATCTAAGGAGATGATCATGTAATTTTTTTCTTTCAGTTTGTTTATATATTGGATTATGTTAATGGATTTTCGAATATTGAACCAACCTTGCATCCATAGGACGAGGCCTACTTGATTATGGTGAATGATAATTTTTCTTGGTTCTTATTTTATTACTTTCTTCCCTCATTTTTCTTATTTCTAATCATCTACTGGCTTTCAGTTTCGTTTGTTTTTCCTTTTCAAAATTCATAGTGTATAATCTAAATTGTTTATGCTCTTTCTAATTATTTAACATAGGCCAATAATATTGTGTTATTTTGTAGGGTTTTATAACACTTTCTGTTCACTCGAAAAACAGAATCAATAGAATCAGTATACAATAAAGGGGTTTGTTAGATTGGCTTATACAATACAGTCTATAAAATCTAACAATGTCTTTCACCACTCTGCAGAGGACAAGACCGCAGTAAATGCTCAGTCCACAAACCTGGATGCCTCCGCAATTATAATCTAGCAAAAAGGACTCATCAGATACCCAGAGTCTTCAGTGCACATTGGAATTCTGAAGAAGCTAGATATAAGGAAACAAAATTATAAGAGGCACCAGCAGTCACCTGCAAACATTAAAGGCAACTAGGCAAATGGAAAAATCCCTTCCCTGGGTTAGTCTTAGATCCATTTACCATGGATCTTCTCAATTCACATTATATATTCAAGAAAATTACTACCATACACTCCTAGAGGTTAAACTGACCTAGATAATTTTAAGTTTTCCCAGAGGCTTGTCTTTTGAGACATTGTTAATTTATTCAAGTAAATAGTCAATATTAACTATAACATAGTATAAGGCATGCAAATCTAAACAGACATATAACAGAAATATAACTGACATAACATAGAAAGTAAAGCAATATAAGTATGTTTATAAGCTTACTACTACAGAAATTGATTAATCTTTTTTTAAGTGAGAACATGTAGCAGTTTTTAAAGATATCACACACAAAAATACAGATAGCAAAACTGTCTATTGTTTACTTTGAAGATTAGAAGATGGTGAAAGCTCAAACAAGATGAGAATTCAACTATTTCACTAAAATAGTATGATAAACTATTAAAAGATACAGCAGGAACATAGTAGTAGGACAATAACAGCTACAAAGAAAAAGCAGAAGCAAATAAAATAGTTAGATAATAATCTTAAAGTCAATCCTTTGAGGAGTCTACTAAATATCAAGAGGTAGAATGTGACAATTACAAGGTTGTTATTACAGAAATGTTCTAAAGAATAGAGCAGAACCACATATAGATTAGGTATAACAGAGATGCCTTAAAGTAACCATGAAGGCAGGCTGAAGATTAAGAGATAGAAAAAATATATAAGCAATACAAACAGTGAGGAAAAAAAGTTGATAGCTTGTATGTACAAGCTAAAGGGGGTTCTCAAAGTTAAAAATCAGTTCATAAATATTGGATGACCAGCTCATCAAGAAGGTGCAACAACCATCAATATGTTTCATATAATACTTTAACTGTGAAGTAAATGAAGCCAAAAACTCTGGGACTCCAGAGAGAAACCTGAGATTGTATAATCATAGTAGGACATTTACCATCATTCTCCGAAACTGATAGCATAATAAAAGTGAGTCATAGTTGGTTTGAAAAATCACTGTTCAGCAGGTTAACATGATTACTATGTATAAATTGTTATACTTTGTACAATGAAATACCATTTATTTAAAATATGGAGAGTATTTGTTGAGATAGATTCTCTTCTCTGGCGTAAAACAAATCTCAAATTTTGCAAAATAATGGGCTATTGCTGTAGGAACTAAGATAGCTTAGTATAGCTATTAGCAGCCTGCTGACTTTGAATACTTCATATCCTGCTTCAAGTAGTCTTAAAGACATCAGTACTGTGTAATACTCAAGTTTGTTTTGAGCATTGGAAGATAACAAAACTGATACACCTAGCTCTTGTCTTAAATTCTTGCCTAGAAAATATCTATTATATTGTTGAAACCAAAATCTGTCTTGTTTCTCCCAAATGTCTAAAAATAATTGAGAAACAGACAATTTGTAAGCAATAAGTAGCATGCTAAATAGTAAACAAGGTCATCTTAGATTATATTTTTATAAAGCAATAGAGATATCTGGAGACCAGGAAGATGTCTAAGAGGATAATGACATTTAATGTATAGCCTGAGGACATAGATTTGATTCCAAAGACACACATGGTAGAAGGAATGGATTCCTGAAAGTTGCTCTGACCTATCCACAACACCCAGCACTCAAGATGTACACACACACACATACACACACACACACACACACACACACACACTTAATATCACATTTAAATTTTATTTAAAAAGTAATTCCATCTATTTCTCAGCTAAGGTATCTTGCAAAGAAAATGTTATTACTGGTCACATCTGTTGTAGAAGCCAATGAAAGAGAACATATTCAAGATTAAAAGCGGAAGGTCATGATGGTTGGACAGAAGCCAGTCTTGGGTTAACAGAAAAAGTATGCAGCCAGCAGTCTTTAAAGCGTATAAACCAGAAGCAAAATTACTGTAAAATATATCTAAATTGTAGAATTAGAGTTAGCTCTGATTACTTGCTGATGCAAAATATGAGAATTGGAGGCAACAACTAATACAAGTACTTTTACAGTACAAAATGTAATATTTAGGCATGGCATGAGAGAGTTCAAGAGATTGCTTAGTGGTAAAAAGTACTAGCTGCTTTTCCAGAGGATAAGAGTTCAATTTCCAGTATCCATCTGGTGACTCACAATCATGTATAATTCAAATTCCAAGGATTTTGACACTTTTTGACCTCTATTGGTAGGTATTGTATGCTTAAGGTACACAGACATAAATATAGGCAAAACATCCTTTACAAAATAATTAATTATTTAATACAGAATAGAATATTGCAAATACTAGGAGGGGAAAGAAACAGAGAGAGGGAGAGAGAAGCAGAGACATGAGATACACACAAGAGGGATGAGCAAAAGTGAAACAAAGTTATGTTCTAAAAGGCAATATCAGATGATTCAGTGGTTAAGAGCTTCTGATTGCTCTTCCAAAGGAGAGAGTTCAGTTCCCAGCACCTACCTGAAAACTCACAGCCATCTGTAGCTCAAGTCCCAGGGGATCCAATGTCCTTTTCTGACCTTCATGGTCACTGCACAACATATAGTACACACATAAACATTCAGATAAAATACCAACACCTATGCATGAGTAAAACAAGGAAATAAATGAAAAACTATAGTTAACAACAACAAAAATTTAACATTATTATACATGAAATATAGAAACATTACTGATGCAAGAAAGAACTCTATAAAATGCATAATGTGTTTCATGCCAACATATGCACTGCCAAATATTTAAGAATAGATTATTTTATTCCTAAATGCATGCCATCTTAACTATTATTTTTACATTTCTAGAAAATTTCCCAAGGTAGGAAACTGAGCCTTAAAAATACATCTGAACACCTGTGCCTTTTTTGACAACTTAAATCTGAAAGCATATTTAGAATTCTTATTTTCAGAGTCATAAAGAGCAAAACATTGATCTTTCTGAGGAGGGCCACAAAAGGCAACTGTACTTCCAAAATTAGTATTGTTAACACAATGCCCTTTTTTCTATTCCATAGTAGTATGTGGTGTTTTCTATCTAGAAAAATATAGGAAATTTCACATCAATTGAAAAGACAGTAATGCTTTCACATCAGCCAAACTTTTTTGATGTCTCTGAAATGTATGCTGATTTTGTTAGGTTAACTTTACTAGGAAAAGCTTAATTATATGACATACATATGACCTCTAAAAGACTTAGTGAAAGCATGTAGGTCAAGTTATTTTACTTTGATGTCTACATAGGTCAAATTTCATTCCCAATTGTTTAAAACGATGACATTACTACCTGATTTGTTTGTATAACATACTTTAGGTATGGCACAGGCTTCACTTGTTACTTAGAGGAAATCAATACCTATATTTTTTCCAATGTACCTGGTTTAGCTATTCAAGTGGAAAATTCTACCATACACGGCTCTTGTATACATATAACTGTAAATTTATTCCCTAGTAGTTGAAAATCACAGGTTTTATATGCAATAATCTTTAAAAGAATACTTATTCATATATGCATAGTATAACTGCTATATGCTAACAACAGAAAATTATCATAGAAAACAATATCTAATGAGTTATCACGCAGTGTGATTTTTATGAGGGCTAGACGTAGAATTATATTTTTAAAAATGGTATTAGGAATACAAACAGATGTCAAGATGACCATGTGATATTGTTGTATATCACCTGTCAAGCAATTAAATATAATTTTCAAACATGTACTTGATTTTTGTATGAGCTCTAAAATCACTTGAATTGTAGGCATGGCTGCTGAAACTTTTATGTCTATAATACCAGAAGTCCACTCTGGAACAAAGTAACAATATATTTGGTGGCTGTGTAGGAGGGTAAACAGCAAGCAACCAATGGGGCAGCATCAGTAAGACACATATTTTCTCCAAAAACTGAAGTGTCACTCATAAAGCAGAGGGCTGGGTTAGCAATTTCTCACTGAAATTTTCAGTAAATTTATACCCATCTTAAATAGATTTATAAGCATTTTTCCTTTGGGGCAGCATAGTGACAATGTTATGGTTTGTAACTGAAATAGTTGTCATAAACCACCTTCTAAAGGCTTGCTCACCATTAAGGCATTTTAGAAACATAGTAAAGCATAAGAATTTCATGAATTAATTGTTTTAATAGCTGAGTAGTACTCCATTGTATATGTACCACATTTTATGTATCCATTCCTCTGTTTAATGACATTTGGGTTCTTTCCAGATTCTATTATAAATAAGGCTGCTATGATCATAATGGAACATGTGTCCATGTTATATGTTTGAGAATCTTTTGGGTTTATGGCCAGGAGTGGTATAGCTGGGTCCTCAGGTAATGCTATGATCCAATTTTCTGAGGAACCACCACTCTGATTTTCACAAGCTGGCTGTACCAGCTTGCAGTCCCTCCAAGAATGGAGGAGTGTTCCTCTTTCTCCACATCTTCACCAAGATCTGCTGTCACCTGAATTTTTGAACTTAACCATTCTGACAGGTGTGAGCCATTTCATTGCTGTTTTAATTTACATTTCCATGGTGACTAAGGATGTTGAACATTTCTTTAGGTGCTTCTTGACCATCCAATGTTCCTTAGTTGAGAATTCTTTGTTTAGCTCTGTACCTCATTTTTTAATAGAGTTATATGAATCTCTGGAGTCTATCTTCTTGAGTTCTTTATATATTTTGGATATTAGCCCTCTATCAGATGTAGGATTGGTAAAGATCTGTTTCAATCTGTTGGTTGCCATTTTGTCCTATTGAAAGTGTTCTTAAAATATTACCCTGAGTGAGGTAACCCAAATAACAAAAGAAAACACATACTATGCACTCAGTGATAAGTGGATATTAGCCCAAAAGCTCAGAATACCCAAGATACAATTCACAGACAACATGAAGCTCAAGAAGAATGGAGTCCAAAGTGTGCATGCTTCAGTCCTTCTAGAAGGGGGAATAAAATACTCATGTGAGCAAATACAGAGACAAAGTGTGGAGCAGGGACTGAAGGAAAGGCCATCCAAAGACTGTCCCTCCTGGGGATGCATCCTATATGTAGTCGCCAAACCCATGTACTATTGTGGATGCCAACAAGTACTTGTTGACAGGAGCCTGATATAGTTGTCTCCTGAGACGCTCTGGCAGAGCCTGACAAATACAGAGGTAGATGCTTGTAGCCAACCATTGGCCTGAACATGTGGTTCTCCAATGGAGGAGTTAGAGAAAGGACTGAAGGAGCTTAAAGCGTTTGCAACCCCCTAGGAAGAACAACAATATCAACCAACCAGATCCCTCAGAGCTCCCAGGGACTAAACCATCAATGAAAGAGTGTGTACACGTGGCTCTGGCTGCATATGTAGCAGAAGATGGCCTTGTCCAGCATCAATAGGAGGAGAGATCCTAGGTCCTGTGAAGGCTTTGTGCCCCAGTGTAGGAGAATTTGAGGGCAGAGAGGTAGGAGTGGGTGGGTCAGTGGTGGAACACCCTCATAAAAGCAGGGGGAAGGGGATGAAATCGGGAGTTTCGAGTGGGATGGAAACTGGAACAGGGTACTACATTTGAAATGTAAATAAAGAAAACAATTAATTTTAAAATGGGAAATAATAATATTAGAAATCATTCAAAATGTAGGACGTGATCTAGTGGTACACATGTGCATAATAAAACTATAAAATTAAACTTAAAAAATACATAGATAATTATTGTTTAATTAAAACAAACTGCTTTGGTCTTTAAAAAAAAACGAAACATGGTAAAGACTTTAGAAGATGGGGCTAATATAGCAGATCTTTGGAGAAGTGCCTTTGAAAGAAACATTGAGAATGTGTTCTTTTTTCTTTCTCTGCATCCAAGAGTCATGAGGTCACTATGACTCCAACATTGATCACCATGACCCCAGCCAGGGTTGCCACAAGAGCAGAAACAATGGAGCCAAATGAAGATGGTCTCAGATCTCTGTAAAACCTTTCCTCCTGTAAGTTGCTTATCTCAAGGCAGTTGTCATCATGAGGGAGAACTGGTTATCACATAAACTTTTACAACTGCTATTTAGAACTTGGAAGAATGAGAGAAGAAGGGGTTAAATACTTGTCCAACTCTCCACATGCTTGAGCAGTTATACATTTGATAGTGTAACCTATGCAAGAGAAAATCTACAGCCTTCAAGAGTCTGAAATATACCTGATGTGGTTGTAATTGCAGCTTCATGCTGAGCTTCCATTTTGTGCTTCTTGTAGGAGGATTTTATAAAAGAGAAACACCAAATGCATTTCAGCCTCCAGATTTTCTTAAGAGCAAAACCACTGGAAATTTATGTTTCAACAGTAAACATGATACTTTTTTCTCTTATTCCTACTGCTTTTGTTTTGTAGGAGGAAAAAACCACTCATTTGTACCACAGATGAACACTTAAGCAAAGGGAAATGCTTAGATTTTCTTTTCATGATTTTGTTTGAGCAGCATTAAGAATATAATTACTCAAAACATTCACATGTTCCAGAAAATATCCTTTAGTATTTTTCAAAGCAGTTTGCATAGCATTTGAGATTTCAAAACTGAAAGCGTTCTAAAGACAACCTACCAAAATAGTGGTTTGCCTGTAATGAACAACTTAGATTTTGAACTGTGATGCTTGGACATGTATAACTTTGTTTTCATTCCTTTAATTCACCACATTTTAAAAAGAAACATTCAGAAATATCTGGTTAAGGAAAGAAGGAAAAGAAGAACATTACTAGGACAGTAGCTTGCCTTCTAATGATTAGATCATTTTAGGCATAAAGCCTAAAGATTGTGTCTACTCTACTCTGTTCACCAGCTTTCCATTTTCTGTCTTGCTTTTATTGATACTTAAATATTTTAATATTACATTTCTTTTTTTACTTGTATAGAGAGTCTGTATATACCACAGCATGTATTTGGAAACAAATCACAACTTGCATGAGTCAGTTCTTTCCTTCCACCATGTAGGTTCCCGTGATTGAACACGAAAGTATGCCAGACATGATGATAGGCATTGTTACCCACTGAATCATCTTGACAAATCTATATTAGTACCAAATATTTTATTTGTAATTTATTTCTCTGACTTGGCAAGTGGCAATATAAAAGAAGAAATCAATTGATGGTTATCAAAGATAAATCACTTTTATAATAGTACATAATAGAAGCAGGTATTTGTTTTGTATTTGGGATTAGTCACTCATATTGCCTCAATAGATAGAAAGTGTTGTGAGAGTGTGTGTGTGTGTGTGTGTGTGTGTGTGTGTGTGTGTGTGTGTGTCTGTGTCTGTGTGAGTGTGTGTGTGCGTGCGCGCATGCTCGCATGTAGTTCTAAGACTTGGTATATAACTTTTCTTCCTTAAAATATTGTCACCATCTTATCATCTCAAGTCATGTTTCCATCTTAAAACAATCATTATAACTAATTCCTTCTAGAAAGTGTATTACATGCAAAGCTGGTAGAAATATGACCAGCATTTTACCCTTCATTAGTGGAATTCGACTGATCTACATTTCACGTTATAGCCACAACTTAGTATTTTTAGATATCTAAAACCCATAAGCAGCCTCAGTGTTATATAAATCCCCACTCAGTGTATTTAAACACATCAGGAATCCTTATGAGTCTTTCTCCATAAAGACAGAAAGACTATTCTCTATTTTTCTGTACTGCTGAAAATTTCCATTTTAATCTGATTCTTGAATTTCATAGGGAACATTCTATTTCTCTTTAGGAAAATGCATGTTATCCTTATGTCTTGAGTGTTCTTCAAGATGGCAAAGATGCATAAACTATGTGTCACCTGGCCAATGACTTAGGCATTTCAGACCTATACAATTGCTTGCATACTTAAAGAAAGAAGCTGGTGTCATCAATTGATGCTAGAATTATGCTTTTTATCTGCTTATTATCAAAACCAGGGCCTAAGTTTTTGTTTCACTTTACACCAGTTTGGTACATCAGACACAGAATTTTCATGCCCACTCTCATAACTAATACTAAAATTCAATTAGAAAGCTAGGAATCTGTCTATCTGTGATGGGTTCTTTGATTGAGCATAAAGATATTAAGCAAAGTAAGACTAGAAATGGACATTTTACTTACATGACTGGATCATGGGAAGGAATAAAAAGCTAACGTAAGCAATTTCTTTAAAATTTCCAGACAATGACAGTGACTTTCAGTGCTCTTCATTTTTTTTTTTTCCCGCAAGACAAACGTTTTAGAGTGCCTTAAAGGAAATATAAAACATAAAGAAATTTTCCTAAAAATTCATCTAGGATATTTTTGCATCAAACGTTTCCTAATTATGTCCCTGAGTTACTAGTTTTATACAGGTAGTTAAAAGCTATAATGGTGGGATAAACATTCATGGTAGGTTAGATAAGCCTTTGAAATTTAATAGGTTTAATCAGCAAGATTTGAAATTTTACAAAAAAATTTGAACAAGAATTTTAAGCTGTATATGTCTGAATTTGACCTCTTGGTTCAAAAGTAAGTCTCCATTATTAAGAAAATTTTAATGATATTAAACAATATTATCATCTGTATATTATTATAACATATTTAGGCATAAAATTATAAACTATAATCTCTTCACAGTTTTGTATAGAATTATCTGTGGACTTAAGTTTCTCTATGCTTTTCTGACATTTAAAAATATGTATATAATTAAAATAGCCTCAGATGACTTCCTTCACTTCATTTCTTCCCTTAGCCTCTCTCATCTACCATATTGAATCCTTTCTACACACATACGAATTGATTACCCTTATTATTTATTTTTATTTTAGGATAATAGGCAACCTACAAATTGGTTAAAAAAAAAGTCTATACTATAATGCATAAATGTTTCTATGCCTGCATTTATACAGAATTTATTTACATGTTCATTTTCCTGAAACAAAATTTAAAAATTCATAACCTAATTATAAGAAGAAGAAAAAAAAAAAAAAACGGTGTTGGTCTAACTGGTAGTCAGGGTATAGAAAAATGAAAATAGATCCATATTTGTTACCTTGCACAAAGCTCAAGTCCAAGTGGATCAAGGATATCTACATAAAACCAGATACAGTGAATCTAATAGAAGAGAAATTGGGAAAGAGCCTGGAACTCATTGGCACAGGGGTTGGGGGGATTCTCTAAGCAGAATTCCAATGGCTCAGGATCTAAGATCAAGAACTGATAAACAGGACCTGAAACTGAAAACCTTCTTCTGTAAGTCAAAGCACATATTTAATAGGAAAAATAGGCAAACTACAGATTGGGAAAAAAATCTTCACTAACCCCACATCCAATAGAGGGCTAATATCAAAAATATATAAAGAATTCAAGAACTAACCTCCAACAAACCAAACAACCCAATCAAAAATGGGATATAGAACTAAACAGAGAATTCACAACACAGGAATCTCAAATGACTGAGATTCACTTAAAGAAATGTTTAAATTCCTTAGTGATCAGAGAAATGCAAATTAAAACAACTCTGAGACACTATCATGCAGGTGACAGCACATGTTGCCAAGAATGAGGAGAAAGGAACATTCCTTATCGGTTATAATGCCTAATTTTTTCGTCAGTTATATGGAATAAATATTTCAGTCCACATTTCTTTTCTGAACACTAACCCTAGAGGGATTAACTAACTTCTCACACTTTCAAATTTTGTAAATGGCAAATGCAAAATCTAACAAGATCTATTGTAACTCAAATTATTCAGCTTTTCAGTTTTAATGGATAGATTTAAATAGAACATATTTCCTTCTTTGCCAGAAATAAAACCTTCAAAGATTAAAAATATTTCCCTTTAAGTGGAAAAATTTATAAATATAAACTTTGCTTTTAAATATTATCTGTAAACATGTTAATGCTAATAAGGTATACAAAAGTGTCTTACAGTTTTGAGTGACTAGATATAATAATCTTGAAACAGAGAGGATTCTACATTAGCATCTAAGTCTGAAGCAGGCTTTCTAGTCAGGACTGTAGGTTAGAATTTGGGCATTTGTCTTTATAGAATCCAATGAGTAAATGCAGACAATTATTCATCAAAAATACCAGAGTGGAGTGTCTCCAAACTGAACAAGTTTCTAGGAGATGGAGAGCATGCTGGAACATCTTTCTATTAAAATAAAACAATAGAAAAACAAACAAAAGCAGTTTGGACTAGAGTTTCCTCAAAACTACAAAAGCACCAGGTATAAAGAGGAGCTGGTACAGAATGAGAGGTAGATTGGAAAACAATTAAATCAACCAAAGATTTGTACACAGAACAACTAGAACAGTTGACACCCCACCACCGCCACTGTGTTTTCTCAGTACAGGCATCAAGCTATCTTATCCTCCTTCTCCTCTATGCAAACAATGTAGACATTATTAACAAAGCTAGGATAAAAGATCCCTCCAGAATAATATTCTTTCCATATGCCCTTTAAGAGTCTACTGCCCAACCTTCAGTTCTTCAATTGCTCACTCTGTCTGTCTGATGTTATGACAGAAATATAAAACACACTGGATCCTTTGAGCAACAGAAAATAGGTGAAGGTGATTGGACAATATAAAACTGATGGACGTGATGGAGCAGCAGGATCCATACCGAGCTTTCATAAATAATTCAGAATACAAGTGATTCACAGTGAGTTATTACTTCTACAGTAAATAAAGCTATGGTCACCACTGAAATAAAGCACAGAGATCAAGAATCAGTAAAGGGCTGTTTCTCTTAGCTTATTCGCTAAAAAGATAATTGTTTGGAGATCAATCATTCTTGCAAAGATGCTTTTTCAACATTCCTATTTCTTTCACAGGAAAACACACACACACACACACACACACACACACACACACAAAACAAAACAAAGACATGAAAAGCATGATCATTCTCTCTACCTTCTAAACTTCACATAATTGAATTCAGCCCTAAAATCTTGAGTGCCAGGAAGTTTAAGGGATATATAAGTTGAGTGTTTGCTGACAGTACAAATATAGTTTAAAAAAATGTCTACTGATGCTGAGCCAAATTCATCTCCCAATCCAAGAAAAGCCTCACACATTAGGACTCCATGCCTCAACCCAGAGAGAGAGAGAGAGAGAGAGAGAGAGAGAGAGAGAGAGAGAGAGCTCCCAGCCAAAATACAATAAAGCATGCAGAGAAGTCACGACAACCCTGTTGTAGTTCCCTTCAGCCCTCAACTGGATGTAAGTCACAGTCTTATAGGATAAGGGAACTTCATCTGAGGAAGATTGACCTTTTGGGTTGTCTTGGTAAATTTTCTGAATTTCTGATTGATACAAGAGTGGATGGTGTCAGCTCTAACCAGGTGGGCCCAGGTTGTAAGAAAGGTAGCTAAGGAAACCAGTAAGCAGAACTTTTGGTGGTCTGTGATTTAGTCTTTGCCATGAATTCCTGCAGTAACTTCCCTGCATGAAGAACTCTAATCTGTAAGATAAAATAAAATAAACTCTCTCCTTCCCAAGTTTCTATTGGTCATCATGTTTATCACAGCAATAGAAAGCAAACTAGTACAATTAATAATAACATAATGCAAACAATTCTACAATGCTACCTTCCTGATCCACTGTTTAATCATCATTAAGAAAAGATAAGGATTATTAGAAATAAACAGAAAAACAGATGTATGGAAAGAAAATAAGAACTAAAGAAAAATGGGAAAACTATTAGAAAGACTTGATATCAGAGGGGGAGGAGAAACCTTTCTCAGGATACTTTCATCTAGTTACTCTGTATTCAGTAAGGCTAGGAATCTTAGGAAAGGTGCCAGTTGCAGAGCAGGAAAGGATTTGAGAGATTTACAGAACTGTTAAATTAAAAGGCAATAAAATCTTACAGTTTAGAGAAAAATATGGATAGAAAATGATGAGTGAAGGAGACAGCCTAAAGATCATCGCAGCAGATACAGCTTCCAAATGTACAAAGCTACAGAAAATAAGAACCTGCTCAGTGGGGCACACATGCCTCTTGGGGAAGACTTTGGAGAAGGGGAGCTTCACCTACAAGTGAGAAAAGGTGTAAAGGCCAAGGTGCTAGAAACATTTCTCCTACAAGTATAGCAGACACTGCTTATTNTTCTTCCTTCCCTCCCTCCCTCCCTCCCTCCCTCCCTCTCCCTCCCTCCCTCTCCCTTCCTCTCTCCCTCCCTCCCACCCTCCCTCCCTCTTTCCCTTCCTTCTTTCCCTCCTTTCTTTCTCTCCTCTCTCTCTCTCTCTCTCTCTCTCTCTCTCTCTCTCTCTCTCTCTCTCTCTCTCTCTTTCCTATTAAATTTATTTATTTACATTCCAAAAGTTGTCCCCCTTCCTGGTCCCTCCTTCCCACCTTTTTCACCCCATTCCCCTCCACCCAGCTCTGAAAAGTTCTTCTCCCTTATCCACCAATCCCCACCTCACCCTCACAAGTACCCCCCTTTCCAAGTTTCCATAGGATTAAGCATATCCTCTCCCACTGAGGCCAGGCAAGGCAGTACTTTCCTATGCATATGCCTGGGGTCATGGACCAGCCATAGTATGCTCCTTCCTTGGTGGCTTAGACCCTGGGAGCTCTGAGGCATCTGGGTTAGTTGTCACTGTTGTTCTTCCTATAGGGTTACAATTCCCCCTTTGTTTTTTCAGTTCTTCCCTTAATTCTTTCATAGGAGTCCCTAACCTCAATCTAGTGGTTGACTGTATCTACATTTGTCTCAGTCAGCTGCTGGTAGAGCCTCTCAGAGAACAACCATGCCAGACTCCTGTCTGCAAGCACAATATAGCATCCATTATACTGTCAGGGTTTAGTTTACATGCATGGGATGGATCCCAAGTTGGGTGGCCTTTCTTTCAGACTCTGCTCCATTTCTGTCCCTGCATTTCTTTTAGAGAGGAACAATTCTGCGTCAAAAAAAATTTTGAAGATAGGTGGGTGGCTCCTTGCCTAAGCTGTGGGCCATGTCTTTCTACTTAACAGGGTCTCACCACTGTTCCATCTCACCACAGTTGGGCATTTCACCTTATGTCATCACCTTTGAGTCCTGAAAGCCTTTCACCTCCCAGGTCTCTGGGACTTTCATGAGGTTCCCCCTCCCCCAGCCCCACACTGTTCCATATTTCTATTCATTCTCCTGACCCAGTGGGATTCTCTCCTGTCTCCTCACAAGACCTGATCCTGCTTTCCTTTCCCCCTCCCCTTCTCCTTTCCCACACAGGTTTGTCCCTCCCTCTGATTCCCATGATTGTTTCCCCTTCTAAGTGGATTTAAGGTATTCACACTTGGACCTTCCTTCTTGTTAAGCTTCCTACAGTCTGTGAGTTGTATCATGGGTACTCTGAAGTTTTAGGCTAAAATCCACTAAAGCATGTGTACATACCATACAAGTACTTTTGAGTCAAGGTTACCTTGCTCAGGATGTTATTTTCCAATTTCATTCATTTGCCTGAAAAATTCATGATGTCCTCATTTTTTTTTTTCTTTCCATTGATAGTTTCTTTTTTTGTTTTGTTTCTGTTTTTTTTTTTTTTTTCAATTTTTTATTGGATATTTTCTTCATTTACAGTTTTTTTTTTCAATTTTTATTAGATATTTTCTTCATTTACAATTCAAATATTATCCTGAAAGTCCCCTAAGCCCTCCCAAATCCCCTGCCCTGCTCCCCTACCCACTCACTACCACATCTTGGCTCTGGCATTTCCCTATACTGGGGCATACAAAGTTTGCATGCCAAGGGGCCTCTCTTCCAATGATGGCCAATTAGGCCATCTTCTGCTACATATGCAGCTAGAGACATGAGCTCTGGGGGTACTAGTTAGTTCATATTGATCTTCCACCTATAGGGATGGAGACCCCTTCAGCTTCTTGGGTACTTTCTCAAGCTCCTCCCTTGGGAATCCTATGTTCCATCTAATAGCTGACTGTGAGCATCTACTTCAGTGTTTGCCAGGCACTGGTATAGCCTGACAGGAGACAGCTATATCAGGGCCCTTTCAGCAATATCTTACTGGCATATGCAATAGTGTCCGTGTTTGGTGGCTGATTATGGGATGGATCCCAGCTGCAGCAGTTACTGGTTGGTCCATCCTTTTTTTTCAGCTCCACACTTGATCTCTGTAACTCCTTCAATGTGTGCTTTGGTCCTAATTCTGGAAAGGGGTGAAGTGTCCACACTTTGATCTTCATTCTTCTTTAGTTTCATGTGTTTAGCAAATTGTATCTTGGGTCATCTAGGTTTCAGAGCTAATATCCACTTATCAGTGAGTACATGTTATGTGAGTTCTTTTGTGATTGGGTACCTCACTCAGGATGATACCCTCCAGGTCAGGCATGGTGATCCCACAAGAGTTTCTTTTATTGTTGAGAAGAGTTTTTGCCATCCTAGGATTTTTTTTTTTTTATTCCAGATGAACTTGCAAATTGCCCTTTCTAATTCATTGAAGAATTGTGTTGGAATTTTGATGGTGATTGCATTGAATCTGTAGATTGCTTTAGGCAAGATAGCCATTTTTACTATATTGATCCTGTCAATACAGGAATATGGGAGATCTTTCCATCTTCTGAGATCTTCTTTAATTTCTTTCTTCAGAGACTTGAAGTTCTTATCATACAGATCTTTCACTTCCTTAGTTAGAGTCACACCAAGGTATTTTATATTATTTGTGACTATTGTGAGGCGTATTGTTTCCCTAATATGTTTCTCAGCCCATTTATCCTTTCTGTAGAGAAAGGCCATTGATTTGTTCGAGTTAATATTATATCCAGCTACTTAACTGAAGCTGGTTATCATGTTTAGAAGTTCTCTAGTGGATTTTTATGGTCTCTTATATATACTATCATATCATCTGCAAGTAGTGATATTTTGACTTCTTCCTGTCCAATTTGTATCCCCTTGACCTTCTTTTGTTGTCGAATTTCTCTAGTTAGGACTTCAAGTACTATATTGAATAGGCAGAGAGCAAGTGGGTAGCCTTGTCTAGTCCCTGACTTTAGTGGGATTACATCCAGCTTCTCTCCATTTACTTTGATGTTGGCTACTGGTTTGATGTAGATTGCTTTTATTATGTTTAGGTATGGGCCTTGAATTCCTGATCTTTCCAAGACTTTTATCATGAATGGGTGTTGGATTTCCTCAAATGCTTTCTCAGCATCTAAGGAGATAATCATGTGGTTTTTGTCTTTGAGTTTATTTATATAGTGGATTACGTTGATGGATTTCTGTATATTGAACCATCCCTGCATTGCTGGGATGAAGCCTACTTGATCATGATGGATGATCGTTTTGATGTGTTCTTGGATTCAGTTAGCGAATATTTTATTGAGTATTTTTGCATCGATATTCATAAGGGAAATTGGTCTAAAGTTCTCTATCTTTGTTGGGTCTTTATGTGGCTTAGGTATCAGAGTAATTGTGGCTTCATAGAATGAATTGGGTAGAGTACCTTCTGTTTCTATTTTGTGGAATAGTTTGAGGAGAGTTGGAATTAGGTCTTCTTTGAAGGTCTGATAAAACTCTGCACTAAACCCATCTGGTCCTGGGCTTTTTTTTTTTTGTTTGTTTGGGAGACTATTAATGACTGCTTCTATTAATTTAGGGGAAATGGGACTGTTTAGGTCATTATTTTGATCCTGATTTAATTTTGGAACTCAGTATCTGTCTAGAAATTTGTACATTTCATCCAGGTTTTCCAGTTTTGTTGAATATAGCCTTTTGTAGAAGGATCTGATGGTGTTTTGGATTTCCTCAGGATCTGTTGTTATGTCTTCCTTTCATTTCTGATTTTGTTAATTGGGATTCTGTCCCTGTGCCCTCTAGTTAGTCTGGCTAAAGGTTTATTTATCTTGTTGAGTTTCTCAAAGAACCAGCTCCTGGTTTGGTTGATTCTTTGAATAGTTTTTTTTTTTTGTTTTGTTTTGTTTTGTTTTGTTTTCACTTGGTTGATTTTGCCCCTGACTTTTGATTATTTCCTGCTGTCTACTCTTGGGTGAATTTGCTTCCTTCTGTTCTAGACCTTCTAGGTGTGCTGTCAAGCTGCTAGTGTATGCTCTCTCCAGTTTCTTTTTTGAGGCACTCAGAGCTATGAGTTTTCCTCTTAGGAATGCTTTCATTGTGTCCCATAAGTTGGGTATGTTGTGGTTTCATTTTCATTAAACTCTAAAAAGTCTTTAATTTTTTTCTTTATTTCTTCCTTGACCAAGGTATTATTGAGTAAAGTGTTTTTCAGTTTCCATGTGAATATTGGCTTTCTGTTATTTATGTTGTTATTGAAGATCAGCCTTAGTCCATGGTGATCTTATAGGATGCATGGAACAATTTCAATATTTTTGAATTATTGTGACCTGTTTTGTGACCAATTATATGGTCAGTTTTGGAGAAGGTACCATGAGGTGCTGAGAAGAAGGTATATCCTTTTCTTTTAGAATAAAATGTTCGATAGATATCTATTAATTTCATTTGTTTCATAACTTCTGTTAGTTTCACTGTGTGTCTGTTTAGTTTCTGTTTCCAGGATCTGTCCATTAATGAGAGTGGGGTGTTGAAGTCTCCCACTATTATTGTGTGAAGTGCAATGTGTGCTTTGAGCTTTACTAAAGTTACTTTAATGAATGTGGCTGCCCTTGCATTTGGAGCATAGATATTCAGAATTGGGAGTTCCTCTTGGAAGATTTTATCTTTGATGAGTATGAAGTGCCCCTCCTTGTCTTTTTTTGATAATTTTGGGTTGAAAATCAATTTTATTCACTATTACAATGACTACTCCAGCTTGTTTCTTCAGACCATTTGCTTGGAAAATTGTTTTCCAGTGTTTCACCATGAATAGTGTCTGCCTTTTTTTCCTGAGGTGGGTTTCCTGTAAGCAGCAAAATGTTGGGTCCTGCTTGTATAGCCAGTCTGTTAGTCTATGTCTTTTTATTGGGTAACTGAGTCCATTGATATTAAGAGATATTAAGGAAATTTAATTGTTTCTTCCTGTCATTTTTGTTTTTAGAGTTGGGATTCTGTTATTGTGGCTCTCTTCTTTTAGGTTTGTTGAAGGATTAGTTTCTTGCTTTTTCTAGGGTGTAGTTTCATTCCTTGTATTGGTGTTTTTGTTTTTGTTTTGATTTTTTCCATTATTATGCTTTGAATGGCTGGATTTGTGGAAAGATATTGTGTGAATTTGATTTTGTCATGGAATACTTTGGTTTCTCCATCTATGGTAATTGAGAGTTTTGCTGGGTATAGTAACCTGGGCTAGCATTTGTGTTCTCTTAGTGTCTGTATAACATCTGTCCAGGATCTTTTGGCTTTCATAGTCTCTCGTGAGAAGTCCGCAGTAATTCTAATAGGCTTGATTTTGTATGTTACTTGACCCTTTTTCCCTTACTACTTTTAATATTCTATCTTTATTTAGTGTATTTGTTGTTCTGATTATTATGTGTCGGGAGGAATTTCTTTTCTGGTCCAGTCTATTTGGATTTCTGTAGGCTTCTTGTATGTTCATGGACATCTCTTTCTTTAGGTATGGAAAATGTTCTTCTATAATTTTGTTGAAGATATTTGCTAGTCCTTTAAATTGATAATCTCCATTCTCATCTACTCCTATTATCCGTAGGTTTGGTCGTCTCATTGTGACCTGGATTTCCAGGTTGTTTTGAGTTAGTATCTTTTTGCATTTTGCATTTCTTTGATTGTTGTGTCCATGATCCCAATTTAATCTTCTTCATCTGAGATTCTCTATTCAATCTCTTGTATTCTGTTTCTGATGCTTGTATCTATGATTTCTGATTTCTTTCCTAAGTTTTCTATCTCCAGAGTTTTCTCCTTTTGGGTTTTCTTTATTGTTTCTATTTCCATTTTTAGATCCTGGATGGTTTGTTCAATTCCATCACCGGTTTGTTATTGTTTTTCTGTGACTCTCTAAGGAATTTTTGTGTTTCTTCTTTAAATGCTTCTAGTTGTTTACCTGTGTTTTCCTGTGTTTCCTTCTTCAGCCCCTCCATCATCATCATGAGAAATGACTTTAGATCCATGTCTTGCTTTTCTGGTGTGATGATGTATCCAGGACTTGCCATGGTGGGAAAGTTTGGTTCTGATGATGTCAAGTAATCTTGGTTTTTGTTGCTTCTGTTCTTATGCTTGCCTCCTGCCATCTGATTATCTCAAGTGTTTGCTGTCCTCAATATATCTGATTGGAGCCTGTCCTTCTTATAATCCCAGTTGATTCTGTACTCCTCAGTGTCCAGCTTTCACTGTGATCCTTTGATTGTGGGCTCCTGTGAACCTGAGATTCTGGGTGTGTTTGAGTTCTTGGAAGCCGAGTTCCACTGAGACTGTGAAATACTGGTGTGATCCATCTCCTGTTATTCTGGGATACTGTTGTCCTAAGATCCTGGGCGTGTTACAATGCCTGGGAGTGGTGTCTCCTTTGAGGAGCATGGAGCTGTCTTGTCAGTGATCCCAAGAATGCGGGGAGAGTCCTCAAGGGACTGTGGAGATGTCCACCGACTCTGCGCCCAAGTGACCCAGTGCTGGTGCCAACAGGAAGGGACTTGTGCCCCTGGTCTGGCTGATTTTCTGCTTACCTAATGGTGTCTCAGGTCCCACGTGATTGGATTGGAACAGAAGTTGTGTTCCACTTAACAGTGGTCCCAAGATCGCATGGGAAGTCCTCTAGGGACAGTGAAGGTGTTCACTGACTCTGTGCCCAAGGTGACCTGGTTTTGTAGTGACAGGAAGGGATGTCCTCATTTTTAATAGCTGAATAGTATTCCATGTGTAAGTGAACCACATTTTTCTGTATTCATTCTTCAGTTGAAGGACATCTCAGTTGTTTCTAGCTTCTTGCTGATATAAATAAAGCAGCTATAAACATAGTGGAGCACATGTCCTTGTTATATATTGAAGAATCTTTTAGGTATGTGCCCAGAAGTGGTGTAGCTGGGACTCGGGTAGATCTATTTCCCATTCTCTGAGGAACTGGCAGATTGATTTCCATAGTGGTTGTACCAATTTGCAATCCAGGCAGTAATGGAAGAGTTTTCCTCTTTCTTTCCATCTGTGCCAGGATGTACTGTCTCTTGAGTTTTTGATCTTAGCCATCCTGATTGGTGTAAGGTGAAATTTCAGGGTCATTTTGATTTGCATCCTGATGACTAAGGATGTTGAACACTTCTTTAAGTACTTCTCAGCCTTTTGAGATCCCTCTGTTGAGAATTTTATGTTTAGCGCTGAACCCCATTTTAATTGGGTTACTAGTTTTTGGAAGTTACCAAAAGAAACTTAGAAAGAAGAAAGAAAGAAACTTAAAATCCAGGTTCCTCCCTCCCTCTGCCTTCCATTCCTTGACAATGAGTATAGTATAAACTTGTTTCTAGCTTCTCACTTTCAAATCAACCTGAAACCATAAAATACTATTGTGATTGTGATTGTGTTTTTGTTTCAGTTTATTTTCACTTGATTTGAGGCAGGGTCTGGTAATGTAGCCCAGGCTGGCCTTGGACTCACAGAGCCAGTTATATCCCAGACTCTCGATCTATGATTATAGCTATGTAAGACTACTCCAGGCTGAAAAGATTTTAAATGTTGGTTTAAATATATAAAATATTACTTTTGCCCTGTACAACAGAATTACTGGGTGAATCTTAGCTCCAGGCACTAGCCAACAACTCAACAGACCTCAAAGAAACCAGTAGTTTTATCAAAGGTATATATATTTAAGCAGTTTCAGATATTGTCTTCTTTGATCCTGTTAGTCAGGCAATGGAGAAAAAGTATGCAGCATATACTCACAATTTCAAAAACTAGATTATGAGTGTCAAAAAATGTAACAACGTAAAATTAAGGGAGACTAACAGATGATCAAAAACAGAAAGCAAGCAGAGGTAATAGAAGAGATAGGTACATGGGAGTCACTATCTCATGAATAGGGAAGCTATTATTCATCATGTCAATGCTCACTATAATGGAGAGCATGTACAATTGAAAAATAAACCATGTATAATTACAGAATTGTAAATGTAGAAGAGATCATAATGTGAACTTAATAACAAATTAAAAATATTTGAGAGGAACAGAAGGAAATGTTATCAACATTGTCTTTGAGAGTCCCAACTCCTTTAGTATTCATGAAATGTCTTCTCTTTACCTTTGATGCTGAGGATACAGTCATGCCCATTAAATAGAAAGCAAGAAGCCAGTTGAAGGCATCTCTGTGTCATTTGTCCTCCATTACTTCCCTAAAATAGTCCATCAGTTTTGTTTTCTGACAAACTATTCTTCAAACAAGTGCCATACTTTCACACATGGACTCCACAGCTAAAGAAAGAAATACAGAACAGAGCTTTGGAGGTGAGCATTAGGAAACATCCAAATGAAACTGCATTGAATGGACTGGCTTGTATGCAGAAGTAATGGAGCGTGTTGGCTAGAAATTCTGCTGCTTTTCTGTAGGGCTCTTGGTGTGACCTGAAAATTCACTATACTGGAAACTCAAAGGAGGCTCCTTCAAGGACAGACTCATCACTGCAGATGCTCAAAAGTGCTGCTAAGACACCTTTGACATATAACCACATAGCAGCTGCCACTACTACAGACAGTCATGTCTCCTAAAGTAAAGGAGCTTCCCCAGGATGTCAGCATAATGACCCCCCTGATACTAAACTTCAGCTTGACCAGCTCAAACCCATTTGGAGCGCATAGCACTTCAAAGCCACTTAAGCCCCTAAATGACTACTTTAGGCCAGCTGACCCTACACCAGATCAACATTTTAAGTACTTTAGTTCTCAACCTCTTGCTTCTGCTTTAATGGAATATGATGAAGCATAAATCCACCTGCGTTATCTCCTAAGCTGCTCAGCAATAGTCTATGTACTCACTAAGCTTGTCCTCAACATCCTTGATGCTGTATCAGACAATGTTTGCTGATATCCCACTGGTATATACATATGTATATGCTAGATAAGTGTTAATGCTGTTTTCTTTTTGTAATGCAAAACCCACAAATAATGTATCAGTTTAACAAGACCCATGATCAACAGAAATCACTTGACCATTTTGCTAACAGGTTTCTTTTTATTTTACTTTACTCTACCTTCTCATTTTGAAATATTTGCCAATGAATGATAACTTTCTACTTAATATGTATCTCTCAATATTGAAATTCATTTTGTCTTCCCATACACAAAAAGTGCTGTTTCTACTTTAGAGCTGTGTTAACTTTCTGGTGCACATGTACTTTAATCTCATTTGTTCCTTTATTATGCTGTGGTACTATCACTGAATAGGCAAAAATACTGCTATTGATTTGTAAAACATATGCAACTTCTTACCAAATGATAATGAATTTTGCTTGCCTATCACATTAAGAAGATAATGATACCTGGCTTGCAAATATACTAGCAAATACTCTTGGTATTTTGGTCATAAGGACAGGAAAAAGCCTTATTTTTATTGCTCAGAATATGTCAATGGAGATAACTGCTTGTGTTTATTATCTAAATAACAGTTTACTAGCCTTTATTTTTAGAATCACTACCAATTAAAAACAATAATTTCTTTAGCTTCTTCTTCAAAGTGCTATCTTAAAATATTTAAAGCATTTCTCACCAAGGCAGAGATTCTATCTTTATCATTTATTTATATTTTCTCTCATTTATCAGTTTCCTATATCTCTATGATTCTTAAATATTTTGCATAAAATAAATGGCCAGTACATTAGAAAGAATATATGGATGACTAAAATAAACGATTGAATTAACTTATTTCATAGAATATTGCATCAGGGAATCTTTGGACATTCTATATCATATCCTGATCTCTCAATGTTTTCCTGGTCATATTTTAAGTTCTTATTTGACATTCTCTTTGCAGTTCTTAGGTACTCTGTATCCTTGCTTCTCATTTACTTATTCATAAATATTTATTGGGTATCTGCTTGGGCATTATCCAATACTTAAGGACACTATAATGCATGTGGAATAAAGGATAAAGGCTTGGAAGGGCCTCCTTTATTCTTTGGCTTCTGCTTTGTTTTTGTAATCATTTTAGATTTCTGGATAAATTTTATTTCTTCAACATTAAAATCATTCCTAAGAGCATGGAGATCGAACATTAGTGTTAAATCTCGGGCCCAGACTTACTAGTGACTTTGGCCACATACCTTAATATGTCATCAGCCAGTCTTCTCATATTTACAATAGGATACAAATGGTTGGTATCTGCATTGTGTCGTTTTTCAGAAGATACATACAAGTATCAACTTATCTCCTGATTCATAATTGGTCAAGAAAGTCAGCTAATACTATTGTTCTTATCATGTCTTCCTGACAGAAGAACAAACTCATATAACTAATTCCAACATGCAACAGCATCTACCAAAATCAAGTAACTTTGGAACATCAGCAAACACTATTTGCAGTGAGAAAATGTAATGTCTTCAATTTAAAATAAGACTTTTGTCCACAATTTTTGTTTAACAACTTCCTTTTGAGACTAAATTGTACTCAATGTATATGTATTTTTATCCATTCATCTTCAGAAAATATTTAGGTCATATTTAAATATATAATTACCTTAAATAAGCTAGTTATGAAGAGACAAATATTCAATTTAGATGGGGTATCTAAAATACTAAATATCATGTAATAAGAAGGCTGTAGTGAAGAATAGTGACTGCAAAATACTCTGAGGGTAAAAATGAGGTACCACTAATGAAAGGACCACAGTTTTTAATAAAATAAAATAGACTCTAAAGATGTAATTCAACAAGAATGCATTGTACATTTAAAAACTATAGAGGTTTTTAGCATATAATGTTTTTATTATAATAAAAAAGTACTATCTACTATCTACAAGATAATATTAGCAAATAAACTAGTAAATCATGTATATCTTGTTAGTCTTTCCATAAGAAATGAAAGAAGAGTAAAATCTAGAAGACAAGGAAAAGTATTCACATTGTTCTAAGTTTCAGGAAGCAAACACATGAGTTTCTATTGGTGATTCCATACGCACTATGAGTCATGCAACATTATCATGATTGTCGCCATTAGAACTCTGAACATTCAGACTTAAAAACACTAAATAGTTCTTGCATTTATTTTTTATACAGTGGGAAAGATACCAAAAATCCTATCAATGTTAAGTTCATTCCACTACTCATATTTCTCACACAAGGTTTAAATATTTTGAATCAAAAATTTAAAAAACCATCATTGAAATAGTATTTATGAGTTGATAGATCATTCATCCTATCCATCAAGACAGCACAGAGATCCAGAAGAGGAATGGGATCAGAAGATGCACTGTTAATACATGCTACGTAGAATGCTATGAAGGATGCTACGAACCTTATACCACATCGAGCAATCAATCAGTCAGCAGTGTGTGGCAAGCACAAATCATTTTTTCATGCTGTGAAATGGAACTTGATCTTAAGTAAGCTGAAACTGACTTCAATATCAGAGCTCTACCTACAGAGCAATAATAAATAATGCTCTGGTGATTTGATGTCTTTGACTTAATTGTCACCTATCTCAATATCAAGTTTCCAGAGTTGTGGTGTAGTTTAGTGTAGAAGTATTAAAATCTTTGCTTAGCATTTGACTAAAACTCTGTATCACGTTGGGAAATATAAATTGTTCCTACAGGCTCAAGAGTCTGAACATGTGGTCCCCAGCTAGTGAGGCTGTTCTGTGAAGCTGTACAAGCTTAAGGACATTGTACCCTTAAGGCAAGCAGGTTGCTTTGATGTTATAAATACCTCGTGTTTTGGTCAAATTTTGTTTCCTGGCCATCCACCATTTGAAGAGTACTGCATAAGCTTCTCTTGCCATGCCTTCTGTAGCATTATGACTGAAATTCCCCTGAAATCATGAACCAGAACATTTTTTAAAGTATCTTTTTTTATTAATTTATTTATTTATTCACTTTACATCCTGATCACATCCTTTCCTTCTAGTCCCACACTAACAAATCCCTCCCCCAATTACTTCCTCTACTTCTCCTTAGAGAAGAGGAAGCTAGACTTGGGTACCACCCTGACCTGGATATCCACTCCCAGCAGGACTAAGCATATCCTCTCCCACTGAGGACCAACCAGGGAGTTCAGTTAGGGGAAGGAGGTACAGTAGCACATAACAGAGTCAGAAACATCCCCTGCTATAATTGTTAGAGGATCTACATGAAGACCAAGCTGCACATCTGCTCCAAATGTGTGGGGTGCCTAGGTCTAGCCCCTGAATGCTCTTTGGTTGGTAGTTTAGTATATGTGAGCTTTCATGACCTCAGTTTATTTGACTCTGTAGGCATTCTTATAGTATCCTTGACCCTCTGGTTCACTCAATCCTATCCCCAGCACTTCTACAATACTCCCTGAGCTCTGTCTGTGTTTGACTGTGGGTCTCTGCATTTTTCCCTCCTCCCTCCCACCCGCTGTTGGATGAAGCCTCCCAGGAGACAGTTATGCTAGGTTCTTGTCTGCAAGCACAACAGAGTATCATTAATAGTGTCAATAGTATCATTGAATGTCTCTCTCACATGGGTTAGGTCTCAAGTTGGGCCAGGCAGTCAACCATTCCCTCAGTCTATGGTCCATCTTTATCCCTGTGCATCTTGTATACAGGACAAATTTTGGATTGAAGGTTTTATGGCTGGATTGATACTCCCCTTCCTCACCTGCAAGTCCTTCCTGGCTACAGAAGTGGCCACTTCAGTTTCCATATCTCAGGTGGTAGGAATCTCAGCTAGGGTCACATTTTTAAGTTAACAATTAGCATTATGGGTAAGTTTCATCTATGACTTTTGCTTCTACATTTATGAATACTTCCAACATTGCTTTCTTTTAAAAACAAAATGAAATTCAGCCTTCTTAAATATATTGGCAAATCATAAAGTTCTTTCTTTTCTAACAAATGTACAATTGTAGGCTTATTGTTGCTCTGACCAAGCAATTGTCACTGCAAAAGCCAGAGACAGAATAAAAAATGCTACACTATTCATACAACTTGTATCTCTCAGAAACACAGAGAAATCCTAAAAATTTCACAAGTATTAAAAGTTATACATTACATGCCTTTAAACCCCAAACCCATAGTATCTTCAGGAGAAATAATTATTTTACTAAAACTTAGCTTTTCACTAATTTTATGTAGTATTTTAAAGTTCATGGAGTAAGTATAGACACCTCAAATTTTCCCAAAATTTGTTGGTTTTGGCATACCACAAAACAATTGTACAGCATCATTCTATATATCAAAAGAAATGTGACCATCCTTTTCTGATGCAATTAACCTTAGCTCAATCATTTTGACTCTACTTGATCTCATTAGCATAATTGTTTTCTAACCTAGAGGGGTAGGAAATACCTTCCAAGTATCTCCAAATTATTGATGTGGCTTAACTTAATTTTCTGTATAGAAGTTGTGACAGGAAAACATATTTCCTAATGTGGCACATTTCTTTGGATACAAAAAAATAATGATACTACACTCCTCGGTATACAAGGCCTCACGTTCACACAATTCCACTTTTATCTCCTTCACAATTTTGCCAAGCAGTTTTCTCTCACTGTGTCATAATTAGAAATGGAGTTTCATATTTTCTGAGCTGCACTTACAAGGTGCTCTTTGGGGGTGTAATTATAGTAAGAGCAGAAGAGAATTACCACACAGAGCAAGTGCCAGGATCAGCACAGTGAGGGTTTCAAATCTTATTTCAAAATCTGCCCAAGAGGTCTCTAACAAACATGGGCAATATAAAATTAAAGGCCATATTTCAGCTGGAAATTAAGAATTGGTTACTGATTTTGCAAAATTAATTTTATAATATTTAATATTAAGAGCCTATTAAAAGGCCATTGCAGTGTTTATTTATTGTTGCTTTGACCAAGCAACTTCCAGGGACAAAATAAAGTTACACTATTCATATAACTTGTATATATCTCTTATAAATACAAAGAAATGCTGAAATTTTGAAGAATTTTACATAGGAATCAAAATAATGCAATTTTCACAAATTCTTATTTTAATCTAATCTTACTTTTAGTTGAAATTCACTAAAATGTTTTGCTACACAGAGAATTGATAATGTTGCTACAAGTGCCTCAAACAAAGACCTCCACATTAAACCAGAGACTCTGAAATTCATATGGGAGAAAGTGGGGAAAACCCTGGGAGATATGGGCACAGGGGTAAAATTTCTAAACAGAACACCAATGGCCTGTGCTGTAAGATCACAAATTGACAAATGGGACCTTATAAAATTGCAAAGCTTCTGTAAAGCAAAAGATACTGTCAATAAAACAAAAAGGCCACCAACGGATTGGGAAAGAATTTTTACCAATCCTAAATCTGATAGGAGGCTAATATCCAATATTTACAAAGAGCTAAAGAAGTTGAATGCCAGAAATTCAAATAACACCATTAAAAAATGGGGTACAGAGCTAAACAAAGAATTCTCAACTGAAGAATGCCAAAGGGCTGAGAAGCACCTTTAAAAATGTTCAAAATCCTTAATCATCAGAGAAATGCAAATCAAAACAACACTGAGATTCCACCTCACACCAGTCAGAATGGCTAAGATCAAAAATTCAGGTGACAGCGGATGCTGGCAAGGATGTGGAGAAAGAGGAACACTCCTTCATTGCTGGTGGGATTGCAAGCTGGTACAACCACTCTGGAAATCAGTCTGTCGGTTTCTCAGAAAATTGGACATAGTACTACCGGACGATCCTGCAATACCTCTACTGGGCATATATCCAGAAGATATTCCAACTGGTAACAAGAACACATGTTCCAGTATGTTCATAGCAGCCCTTATTTATAATAGCCAGAAGCTGGAAAGAACCCAGATGTCCCTCAACAGAGGAATGGATACAGAAAATGTGGTACATTTACACAATGGAGTACTAATCAGCTATTAAAAACAATGAATTTATGAAATTCTTGAGTAAATGGATGTATCTGGAAGATATCATCCTGAGTGAGGTAACCCAATCACAAAAGAAGTCACTTAATATGCACTCACTGATAAGCGGATATTAGCCCAGAAATCTAGAATACCCAAGATACAAGTTCCAAAACATAAGAAAATCAAGAAAGACCAACGCGTGGATACTT